>WNHD01000477.1:0-30530 GCA_011057455.1 Ganaspis sp. Gsp50
ATCTTTATGCAAGCTTTCCTAAAGCATGCAATTAAATCTTCCGAACCTTGCAGTTAAAGCTTTAGGAAAGGTTTAGGAAAGGTTCAGTGCTATGTGGGAATCTGAAGTATTTTGAAGTAGTTTGTAGTATTTTAAAATATATTAAAGTAATCTTAAGAATTTTTAAACATTTTTAAGGATTTTTAAATATTTTCAAATATTTTTAAGCATTTTTAAATCTTTTTAAAAATTTTCAAGTATTTTAAAGCATTTTTAAATATTTTTAAGTATTTTTAAGTATTTTTAAGTGTTTTTAAGTGTTTGAAGTATTTTGTACCTGTCTGAAGTAGTTTAATGCAGTTTAAAGTATTTTGAAATATTTTTAAGAAATTTTAAGTATCTTTAAATATTTTTAAGTTTTTTATAGTATTTTAAAGAAGTTTTAAGTATTTGGAAAAATTTTAAAATACTTTTAAGTATTCTTTAATATTTTCAATTATTTTTAAGTGTTTCGAAGTATTTTGAACTAGTCTCAAGTATTTTAAAGTATATAATTTAAAGTATTATAAAGTATGTAGTTTAAAGTATTTTGAAATCTTTAAAATAAATTTTAAGTATCACTAATAATTTCTGTAAGTCTTTTATAGTTTTTTAAAGTACATAATATAAAGGTTTTGAAGTACTTGAAAATATTTTTAAGTGTTTTTAAATATTTAGAAGTATTTTAAAATATTTTTAAGTATTGGGAAGTTTAACAAAAGAAGCGGAAAAAGAACAAATAGTAACAAATTCATAAAATATAAGAAAGGCATAAAAAACAGAACGCATTGTAAATAAATAATAAATAAAAAAAATAGAAAGAAAAATGCAAAGAAAAAGGATAGAAGAGATAAAATAAGAGAAAAAAGAAGAGAAAAAGATAAAAAGAAGGTAAAAAGAAAAAAAGATGGTAAAAACAAAAAATAAAAAATAAAAAGAAGAGAAAAAAAGAAGAGTAAGAAGAAAGTTCGATAAAGAAGATAATTAAAGACCAGGAGATGCATTTTCTGAGAATGGCTTTGACCTAGTTAGAAGGTTTTGAGGGTCATCGATAATAATGGGAATGGAGGAATAATTCGGAGGTGCCCCATTTTGCAGGCATTGAATACAAATAATAGCTTGAGAAAAGGAGTGACTGCATCGATCATCATTTTCGTAATGGTTCTTTATTCGAAACAATGAACTTTGACGAAAGCCATTGTTCCTGGAAGGAGCCGCCTTTCACGTCTGAAACAGAATCACAAAATCAGCTCGGTATGCAAAGAGAGGCAATAATGATGAAATATTTCATAACACCGCTAATAACATCTTGTGATTTTTTTTCTTTTCAGAAAAGAAGAAAGACTAGAGACCTTATGTTCATATGGAAAAAGGAATAATGCATGCGTCTCGTGACTTTTTAGAATAAAATAATAATCCCTGCATTTTCTAGAGTTGCTGTATTATAATAATAGTCGTTAGAGTTGAAAAGCCTAATTGCAGTTTTGCCAGATTCATCTAAACTCGATATAGAATCACAAAGTGGAGCAGTTATCTCCGATAGTTGTTAACATTTTATGAAATTGAACAAATTACACTACAACTTAATGAGGTCTAAAGTAGGCTACTGGTTTGCATTTTAATTAAATAAAAATTGTTGTAGCTCCTGGTTTTCACTTATTAATGTCACTGAAAATGATTGATTATGATACTCTCCGATATACCTGTTTCTTTAAAGTGCAACGGAAATAAAGTTGTTGTCCGAATTTTAGTGAAAAGTGAAAGGACAAAATTTACTAGTACATAAAGTTCAATAATGAACGTTGTAAATTTTAAAAGCAACTTTTAGGTTCTCAATTTTATAACGGACTTTTAAGTTAATTTTATAGCAGATTTTTAAATTCATTTTATAACAGACTTTTAAGTTCATTTTATAATAGAATTTTAAGTTCATTTTATAACTCAGTTGTAACTTTTATAATAGTAAACTTATGAGATATAAATAATAATATAATAATAATTATTATAAAAACAAAGCTTCCTCTTGAGGAAGCAATAAATAAATAATAGATGAAATAATAGATAATAAAACTAATTTTACAAATAAATCATTTAATTTATATTTTCATTTATTTTAAAACGAAAATATAAAAAATAGAATTTATATGAGATATAATTTTTACAATCAAAGCGTTTCGAATTTTAGAATCGAATTCTAGATTTTATTGAAGTCTAGGTTTCAATGTTAGTAGTTTCACTCTTTCACGATTTAAAATGAGAATTTAAAAATTTCTAAATCTAATCTAATAGTTTTTTCAATAACATGCACATAAAATGAATCAGAAACACCTGCAAAGTTTTTGTTGAGTAATTTTCTTGTGGAGATAACGAAAATAAAATGTTCTGGATTTTTCTTTAAAAAGTGAAGGGAATAGTAGTTAATTAATTTACATACTCTTTGTAAAACAATATGTAGGCGACGAAAAAATAAATTCAAGTGTAAAGCAAATAATCTGCGTCTGTATTGCAAATTGGATTAAACCGATTCAAATTTGGATGTATTTAAATTTAGATGGATTAAAATTTGGATGCGATACAATAATGACAGATTAAAAATGAGATGCGATAAAATTTGGATGCGATAAAATTTAGATGGATTAAAATTTGGATGCGATAAAATTTAGATGGATTAAAATTTGAATGCAATAAGATTTAGATGGACTAAAATTTGGATGCGATAAAATTTAAATGGATTAAAATTTGGATGCGATAAAATTTAGATGGATTAAAATTTGGATAAATTAAAATTTACATACATAGATTAAAATTTATATTAAAATTTGGATAAATTAAAATTGCCTGAATAAAGAAAAGTTGCAAATAATAAAACGAAAATTTAAAAAACAAACAAATGAGTTTGTTGAACGTTCAAAAGTACTTAAAATATTCTTAGAAGTTTCAAAAACAAATTTGTAAACGAAGTAAAAATTTGTACAATAGAATAAAAAAAAAATAATAAGAAGAAAATTACAATAAAATTTTCAACTACGAAAATGAAGAAAAAAATCTAAAAAAAAACCAGAATTCATATTAATAGATCTAATAAATCATTAGAAAGTTTAAGAGAAAATTACAGAAAATCTAGGTGAGGCTAAGATAATTGAGAGTTATTTACTAAAAAAAAAGCAAAAAATGAATTTAAAAACAAGTTTTTGATGGAAGAGAAAAATTGAATAAAGAAATAAACAGAATTAAAATATCCAAGACAAAGAATGCGGACAAAATATAATTTTACGAAAATTATAAGAGTTGAAAGAAAAATCAAAAAATCTTTGTAATATAACGGGACAAAATTTAAAAAAAGAAATAGTTATAACAGAATTTGAGACGAATCAAAATTTGTTCGATTTCAATTTTGGGTCGTTTAAAATTTGGATGAATTGATCTACAAGTTTGAATCAATTGCTCTAAAAGTTTGTCTCAATTGCTCTGAAAATTTGAACCAATAAATCTAAAAATACACAGCAAATCATTAACAAAAAAAATTTTCCCAAACTGAAATTTCCTCAAATGGAAATCAATCTAGATAATTTGAAGCAATCTAAAATAATTTCTCGCAAAATAAATTGAGTGACTTAACTAACGATATCATCAGGAGTGAATTTATTTACAAATTGCATTCATTTGCAAACAATTTCACTGGAATCGAAATGCGATCAGTATGCAAACTGATGAAAGAAAGTTAAGAATCTAGAGTGAAATTATGTGGCCTAATTGACATAAGTCGATTTTATTTTACAGTTGGCTCGTATCTCTAGTCAGGAAGTTTTTAAGCACTATATGCGTAATTTCTCAGTTCACTGACGAAGTGAAAACGAGAAAGGAATTTCTAACTTATTTTTGATGATGGACTGATATTCGATAAATGATATGATCACAGATCACTTGCTCTAGAAAATTTCTATTCTCAAGTTTCTATTCTTCTATACCTATTCTTAAATCTCTATTCTTAAATTTCTATTCTTAAAAAGCCTATTCTTAAATTTCTATCCTGAAATTTTTTAATTAGACATTCTATTCTTCTACAGAATAAAATTTTCTAAATCTTCTATGGAATAAAATTATGAAATATAATAAATAAAATATAAATAATATAAATATAAATAATAAAAATAATATAAATATAAATAATACAAATAAAAATAATATAAATATAGTATAATAATATAAACAATTATAAAATAGAATTTTTATTCAATTTCAAAATCAATCGAATATTTTTCTTATTAATCTTATTTAATCATATTTATCTCATCTATTTAAAATTGAACGTCCTTCTAATTTAGGACTGAAAATCGGAATCGCGATAAACAAACAAGGGTTGAGAAAAATTACGTTTGCATCCAAGAATGCAGGAGGATCTGGATTCCGGTTCTTCTACAAACTTTGTCATTTACTTTTTCGTTTTAAATAACCAACAAGGTTCACAAAACCTTAAGAGCATTTTTGAACTCTAAAATTAGAAAAGCGAAAAGAAAGAAACAAGTGATTCACTGTCTTTGTGTTTGCGAAGCGAAGAAAGTATTTTTTATTGGACCATAAAAGTGTTTGAAATTTAATTTCAATCCTTGCGAGCGAGACTTTAATGCAAAAAAAGAGCTGAAATTAAGTATTTAAAAATTGTAAAACCAGAAGTAACTTTTTTATCCTGACAATTATTTTCAAGAAATAAATTCTATTCGTCGAGAAATTCGCTATAAATGCATCCAATTTTAAAATCGATTTAGTTTTGAATGAAAAATGACTTTTATTTCAAAACAATGACAATAAAATGCACTTTATATCTAAACGTTATTTCTAGACATTATTTTTAAACATAATTTCTAGATATTATTTTTAAATCTAATTTCTAGATATTATTTTTAAACATAATCTCTAAACAGTATTTTTAAACTTTATTTCTAGACATTATTTTTAAACATAATTTCTAGACATTATTTCTAGACATTATTTCGAAACATTAAATCCAAATAAATAAATAAAATATTTCTATTTCTTTATTATAGTTTCGTGAAAATAGTGTAGGTCGGATTCTTCAGACTTAGCCAGCTTGACCGAATTAATTAAAAATATGAGCACGAAAAGAAAAATAGACATTGCTGTCGGAATATTAAAGAATAACGGAACGGAATTTCTTTTTGCTGTGCAGCTTAGGAAAAATGAAAGGAAGCGAAAAATATTACAGTGTGAATTAAATTGGGACGATTGCACAAAAAATCGGAAGCAAATATTCGAAATAAGAAGGCTGAGTTTGTGGATTATTATTTGATTGCGTGATATTGAAATGAGGAAGCGTAATACTTGCAATTGGGACCAAAAAAAACCGGTTGTGGTTACAAAGAAATGAATACTTTTCGGTAATATGAAGCATCGTAAATTTTTTGGTAACTGTGAGTCAAATCCAGAAAATCCTGAAACCTTGGTATTTGATTACAAAATTTTTGTCAGTCGTCTGAATCAGTGAATATTTCTTTCATCAACTGTTTCTTTTATTCATAATTAACTTTGTTCTATTCTAAATAATTTCGTTCTATTTATCATTAATTTATTATTTGTTTTCATAATTTTTCTAATTTTTCTTTCTCTGCATTTTTTATTTTTTTATCTTCTTTATTCATCGTTATCTTTATTGCAATTCAAAATTTCGGGTATTTTATTTAGACCTTTATTTTTATATTTTCTATTTCTTCGATTTTTATATTTCTTCAATTTTGCTACCTCAAGAGGAAGTTTTGTTTACATTTCTTTTATTTTTATATTTCTTCAATTTTTATATTTATTCCATTTGTTCTATTTTTTTCCATTCTTATAACAATATAGTTTTATCACTTTAAATATGAAGTTTTTCTGGAAGTAATTATAAATAATTGTGGAAAGGTTGGGAATTCTCATTAAGTCACTGTATATAACTTTTCATTTCTTTGAGAAGAATTACCTAATCAAACCATTCATAAAAGGCCTACTGTTTCTTATATGAATAATTTGCGAGGTCTTTATATGAAATTCTCTGAAAAAATGCCAGTTAGTTTGCCATTGAAACAAATAAATGCGTAATACAATAAAAAGACAAATAAATAACATTCCCTGCATCAAAACAATCATTTTCCGCATACTAGAAAGTAATTCTATAACAATATTTTTAATTGAATTTCTACTGCAACAATTAATTAATTTTTTGGTCCAAAAGAAAATATTCACTAGTACCTACTTACAATTATTTCTAAACTTCGTTTTTGCTTTTTTATCACTTCATCCTCTATTTTATTAATTGCTCAATACTTTATCAATTTTCGTTTTGTTTATTTTATTTTCATCTTATCATTCAATTTTCGCCTTTTTATTCAATTTTCGTTTTCTTTATTCAATTTTCGTTTTGATATTTTATTTTCGCCTTATTCAATTTTCGTCTTATTATTCAATTTTCGTTTTATTATTCAATTTTCGCCTTGTTATTCAATTATCTTTTTTTTATTCTGGTTTATTATCTTTTTTTTATTTTGGTTTATTTTATTTTCGCCTTGTTATTCGATTTTCGTCTCGTTATTCAATTTTCATTTTTCTATTCAATTTTCGTCTCATCGTGCAATTTTTATTCATTATACTAATTAGTAATTTTTATTAATTCAAATTAAGAATAGAAATCACCGTTATACGCAATTACAGAAATTTGTTCTTAAATTTTAATCAATCGAGTATTAATTAGCAAAAATACTGAAGTAGAAAATTTTGTCTTTAGTCAGTCCATGACCTTCCACCATAAAATTTAGGTAAATGACGTTTATTCTTTGAGTTTATAATTAAATCGATTTGATTATGCTTTAAGAATGTTGATCAAGACAGGAACTAGATATTTTATTTTTTATTCTTATTTATTTACAGGCACTATGAATAGTTAATAATTACTAAATAATAAATCAACCGAGGCTTTTAAATAATTAAATTTTGCACAAGTTGATATTAAAGTTGCTAATTTAAATTCTTGAAAACATAAATTAATTACTTTAGATCAAAGTGGATGTTTATTTACCGAGTCAATTAACGAATTTAATCAACTTTTAGATTGTTAAATGTTTCGTAATTTGATAATCAAATTGGTAATTTAAATGTTAGATTACATTTTAATAATTAAAGAATGAGAATAAAATAAATTAACTTTTTTTTTTTATAAAATAAGTTGACATTTTGTTATTAAATTGACATTTTGTTATTAAATTGACATTTTTTTATTAAATTGATATTTTTTTATTAAACAGACATTTCTTTATTGAATAAAATTTATTCATTAAATTGACATTTCTTTATTAAATTGACGTTTCTTTATTAAAATGACATTTCTTTATTAAAAGTTTCTTTTTCAAGTAAATTGACATTTCTTTATCAAAAAAATTGATATTTCTTTATTAAATAAATTGACGTTTCTTTTTCAAATAAATTGACATTTCTTTATCAAATAAATTAAAATTTCTTTGTAAAAAAAATTGATATTTCTATTTCAAACAAATTGACATTTATTTATCACAAAAGTTTACATTTATTAATGCAATAAATTGACATTGATTCATAAAATAAACTGACATTTCTTTATCAAAGTTGACATTTCTTCATAAAATAAATTAACATTTCTTCATGAAATAAATTAACACTTCTTTATCAAACATATTTATTTATCAAACGTATTAAAATTTCTTTCTGAAATATATTGACAGTGCTTTATAAAATAAATTAATATTTCTTCATAAAATCAATAACTACGCCTCAATAAAATAAATCAATTCTTCTCAATCAGATCAATTGCAACTACTAATTAAGCTACTCAATAATGGTTCATTACTTCAATATAAAATTACGATGAACGTTTACTTTGAAAATCCACCAGAATCTACAGTTTTATGAAACTTTTTCTAATTTAAATTTAACTTTCCAATCTGTAATACCTATTAATTACATTTTTCATTTCCCAGAATTCGATTCGAAATTAGAAAATAAGACAGAAGTGAAATCCAATCAAGTTTACTCAACGTATAATTAAATACCAAAGAAGCAGAAAAATACCTATTACGTTATTGATCCTAATTTTTAATTGGAGAAATGGATTCAAAATTGTCTTATAAAGTTAATGAAATTGTATTATAAAATTAATACACTTTCTTATCCAATCCTAAGAAAATCTTCTACACCAATTAAATTGATATAAAATCTTTTTACAAAACTGCCAGTCTTTTAAATTGAGATAAAATCTTTTTACAAAATTGATATACATAACGTCAGTTAATAAAATGGATATAAAATCTTTTTACAAAATTGATGTAACAATTAACAAAATTGATATAAAATCTTTTTACCAAATTGATATAGTCTTTTTAGAACACAAAGCCTCTTTACAAAATTATTCTAAAACATTATTACGAAATAATAGAAATTAGAATTAAAATTAGAATTTATTTTCATTGATGCTACAATTATGTTTTACATCTGAAATAATAGAAATTAATTAAACACAATTTAAATAATTGCAAATTAATTTTGAAGACAAAATTGATTTTGAAAACAAAAATTGATTTTGCAAACAAAAATTGAGTTTGAAGACAAAAATTGAGTTTGAAGACAAAAATTGAGTTTGAAGACAAAAATTGATTTTGAAAACAAAAATCGATCATTAGCTTTGTACAACAATCAAAAGCAACTTGAGGTCCTTTTTTCTTGAACTACCTACAAGTGACAGTTCTATTGAGTTGAAGGCCATAATATCTAAATGTTTCAGATAACGTATGGTTTCTTGTACCTGGATGTTGTTGTTGATAAAAATTCTGCGCGAAAACGGAAGAGATGAGGACGACGAAGAAAAGGATATTGCGAGGTGAAACATCCGGATGCCTCGAAGGTTGTCTCCTCTCGTTCATATTTTTGTATTTGGACAGGTCCGATCAGGTAGCAGGCCACAAAATCATCACAAAGTCACTCACGCATTTTCGCTGGTCCATTGACAATTCTCTCTTGATTTTGTCTTCTTGTTAAACTATCTTTTAAACAGAAATGACTCGTTGTAGATCGCGAAACAATTAAATAAAACGGACATTTTAGTGGACACGCCAACACAACATTCCGCTTGTCACTGGCAGGCAAGGAACCTCGAGAGGTAGAAAGCAAAATGCACTTTCACTCGGGTCTGAGCGGCGCTCTCTGCTCGTAAGGAGTTGGCATGCCGAGGCCGTCGAGGTTCCTCGCTACCAGGTAACTTATTCCTTCTTTCAACAAGGTGGGGAGATCGAATTCAAGAAAAAAAACCTACTCTTATTGTCGCGTGTCATAATCAAAGTCTTGCGGTATCAAAGTCTCTTCCAAACTCTCATCATCGTCATTATCGTTTTCATCTTCCTCCTCTTCTTTCTGCTTCTTTCTACTTCTCTGCTGCTGCTTCTTCTTCTGCTTTTTCTTCTTTTGCTTCTTCTGCTCCTTCTTCTGCTACTTTTTCTGCGTCTTCTTCTTCCTCTTCCTTTTCTTCTTCTGAAACCTCTGACCTTTGCAGTGTCATCGATTTCAACACCGAATCGTTTTGCAAATTTCAAAAACCTCACACCTGCAATTTTTAATTCAAATTCGTCATTATTCACATTCATTATTGTTCAAAGTTGTTTAAAAAAATGGAACATAATTGCTATTCAAAGTTGTTTAAAATAAAATAAAACAAATAATTGCTGTTAAAAGTTGTTTAAAAAAAATGAAACATATAATTGCTAATCAAAGTTGTTTAAAATAAAATAAAACAAATAATTGCTATTAAAAGTGGTTTAAAAAAATGAAACATATAATTGCTATTCAAAGTTCTTTAAAATAAAATAAAACATAATTTTGTCTTCTTCGTAAATTTGTTTGTGCAAGTTGAAACAAATTTTGCAACGTTTTTTAAGTTTCTTTTGTAGGATTTGTAGGATTAAAAACTGCGTGCTACTTTTTTGGGCTCTCTTATTGTTTAAAATAGAAAAAAATTCTTTTTTTCAGAAAAAGGAAGTGAAAAATTTTATCTTGGTTCACTCTTTTTTAATTCCTTTTGTTACTAGTTGGAAAAAAAACTCACAGGTATTTTAGATCTCCTTTCTTCACTCTTAAATTGTTTTTCTTTTTTATCTTTTTCTCACGCGTAAAAAGCGAAATGTTCATTTTGTAATTGAAGAATTGAATCGTGCTCTTCCCGTCTAAATACAAAATTTGGAATCCATTGTAATCTTGGAAACGTGAATTCCCACCTACAAAATTTCCAAGACAAATTAAAAGTGAATTTCCAGATAAATGAGAACCGTACGAAAAAAAATAGGAACTTGTGAATTAAGATAAATTTATGATTTGAATCGATTTCAAATTTAAATCAATTTCAAATTCAAATTAATTTATGATTTAAGATTTGAATCAATTTCAAATTTAAATCAAATTCAAATTAATTTCAAATCAAAATTTCTATAGGTATTTGCAAATTTAAAAGCAAAATGTCCTTTTTATGGAAAAATAAAACCTTCAATTGATTATTTGCAAAATTTTACAAGAAATAAAAATAACATGAAACATTTCAACGATAGATGTTAAATTTGAAAACAGAAAGTAATAAATCACAGTTTTTTAAAATAAAAAACTAAACAAATCCACACTCCAATTCTCGTATTTGGATTGAATTTTAATTTCGATTTTTACATAAATATTGAATTTTACATAAAAATTGAATTTTATATAAAAATTGAATTTTACATAAAAATGGAATATTACATAAAAATTGAATTTTACATCAGAATTGAATTCTACATAACAACTGAATTTTACATCAAAATTGAATTTCACATCAAAATTTTACAGAAAAACGGAATTTTACATCAGAATTGAATTTTATAGAAAAACGGAATTTTACACCAGAATTAAATTTTTGCATAAAAACTGAATTTTACACCAAACCTGAATTTTAAATAAAAACTGATTTTTATATCAAAACTGAATTGTACGTCATGATTGAATTTTACATTAGAACTAAATTTCACATAAGAATTTTTGTCAACAAATTATAAATTCTTAAAAATACATTTCGATACAATTTTTAAGATACTCTGGTAATAAATGTGATTAGTAAAATTCACAAATTCAAAAGTAAATGTAAATTCGACAATTATTTTAATTTAAGCATTTATCCAAAAAATGCTTCTTTTCAAATTGAAATATTTTATGTAGACTAAACTTCTATTAAAAAATATTTAAAACGAATGTAAGAAAAAGAAAATAGAATACATTTCTAAATTAATTGCTATTTTTAAATTAACAATGTTTAAAATTAAAGATTATTCTTTAAGTCAATTAAAAATTTAAACATTTTCTATTTAATTAACAAATATTGTTATAATACTGTTAAATGAACAAAAATGTTAAAATACTATGTAATTAACAAATATTCTTAAAATATTGTTAAAATACTAATAAATTAACAAATATTGCTCAAATATTGTTAAAATACTATTAAATTAACAAAAATGTCCAAATATTGTTAAAATACTATTAAATTAACAAAAAATTGTAAAAATGTTGTTAAAATACTTTTAAATTAACAAATATTGCTCAAATATTGTTAAATACTATTAAATTAACAAAAAATTGTTAAAATACTATTAAATTAACAAAAATGTCCAAATATTGTTAAAATACTATTAAATTAACAAAAAATTGTTAAAATGTTGTTAAAATACTTTTAAATTAACATATATTGTTAAAATACTAATAAATTAACAAAAAATTGTTAAAATGTTGTTAAAATACTTTTAAATTAACAAATATTGTTAAAATACTAATAAATTAACAAATATTGCGTAAATATTGTTAAAATACTATTAAATTAACAAGAATGTTCAAATATTGTTAACATTCCATCAAAAATGTTCAAATATTGTTAACATTTCATCAAATTAACAAATAATTATTAAAATATTGCTAAAATACCATTAAATTAACAAACATTGTAAAAAATACAACTAAATGACCAAATACTGTTAAAATACCGCCAAATTAAAAAATGCCATTAAAATAACCAGCACTTTTTAAAAGGAATAAATTGAAAAAGAGCAGTAAAAGCTATAAAGCGTGAAATGTGTAATTATGAAGAAGCCATATCGTAAAATTTATCCTCAGATCATTAACAATGAAAGTGATGGTACTTGATAATGTAATTACAACTTCTCCTCTGCTTAATGAAGCTTTCTTCACTAAGCAGAAGCGGACAAATAGATAAAAAAAGAAAACCTCCGTCAATCGCGCAGAAACACCTTGACTAATTTTCTTTAAAAGTCGAGGCTCAAAAGTGGTAATGACCCGGTCGGCATAAGATCAACGAGAACGAGCACCCACAGAAGATGTAGAAAATATTCCTTCTGCAAAGCATACTGGAAACCAAGTAAAGACACTAAAGTAGATTACCTTGGAAAAGATAGTGCGATGTACTTCTCTTTTGTTTCCCGTCCCTTCACTCGTTCCAAACACAACTCTCCTATATATTCCGATTAACATACGTGTACATAACTATAAATATTTTTACCCACAAGCATTGTCCACATAAAATTTAAAATTAGGTACCTACATATTTTCCACAATTTATTGTAACGTATTTCCTACTTGTACTCTTTCGCGTCAGCGTTATTTCATGCAACGTATTTTCTAAGAAAGAAAAGAAAGAAAAAAATAGAAATAAAAGAAGAAAAAGAAAAAAAGGAAAGAAAAGAAGAACAAGAAGAAAAAGAAAAAAAACGAAAAGAAATGAAAGCAAAGAAAGGAAAGAACAATGCTTCCCTATGAGGAAGCAAAAAAAAAGGAAAAAAAGAAAGAAATGAAAGAAATGAAATAACTGAATAACAATTTTTCTCCCAAATAAAAGACTGGAAAATATTTGGAAATTAAGGAAAATTCGTTTAAAAGTGGCAAATAGAATTGATTAAAAATTCTCGCGCAATAACATTTACTATGGTAGGAAAGAAACAAAAAATCTTCAAGGTTTTCTACCAGTCTCCTTGAGCAATTGCGTTTCCACGCAAAATTTTTCAAGCACATTTCGTTTAGGTGTGAGTTTCATGAAATTAATGGTTCAAGGGACTTAATATTGATATGAATTTATGTTTTCGTTTCCACCTATCGTTGCAATAAAATGCAACGCTCACGCTTGTCTGCACAAAAGGACACTTGCAAAATGCATTTGCCTAGGTCTAGGTGAACGACCTCGCAAATTCAAATTTCTTTTTCCAATTTTCAACACTCAAAAATGTCCTTTTCTAAAAACGTCAATATTCAAATCTTGATTTTTAAAATCCTTTACAATTCTCGCTAAAAACCAGAAAATGCATCTAAAAAAGAAAATAAATAATTAAACAAATCTCCACAATGTTTTTAATTTCCGTTTTTAATAAAAAAAACAAAAAATTAAACAAATCCTCACGTTTTTCTGTATTTCATCTCTTTTTGTATTTTATCTCTTTTTGTATTTCACCTCTTTTTGTATTTCACCTCTTTTTGTATTTCATCTCTTTTTGTATTTCACCTCTTTTTGTATTTCATCTCTTTTTGTATTTCATCTCTTTCTGTATTTCATCTCTTTCTGGATTTCATCTCTTTTATCTCTAGATTAATTGAATCCGCTTTGAAAAATCTTTATAAATTCTAATCAACAATGAGAATGTTTTCTTTCAAGAGTATAAGATAATAAGAATAATTTTTGAAGAGTAAATGTGAAACATTTGAAAAATAATGATCGAATCTGGTAAAGTAGTTATGAAAGTGAAATAAAGAACAACTTACAGAAAGTTCTTTTGAACTTTGCATCTCCGTCATAACTTATGAACTTCACCTACTGTAAGTACGAACACGCCCTCTTCAGCTCCCACACATTCCCTCAAGGATCTCCCGTGAATCTTTGCAATTTATCCTATAGAACACGAATCATAAATCAAAGGTAATTTTAAATCATCTTCGGCACTGAATCAGCAATCTAGTCTTTTATACCTTGTTTTTTTTCAAAATTACAAATGAACGATCTTACCTCAACTCTTTCTTTTCCCCCAGACATGATCTCAAAAAGTTGCAGTCGTGAACCAAACCTTGCCACTTGATAAAATAATTAAAAATTTATCATTCGAAGTTTACTTCTATTTTCTCTATTTCTCCTGAAATAAGAACAAAATCATAAAACTTGATTTAAAGCTGAAAGAAACTATGGTTAGTAACCCTCGGATTCAACCCTCTTTTGCGATTAAAAAATTATCAATCAATTCTTTAAAAACCAACATTAAAAAACTATCAACATTAAAAACTATCAATATTAAAAAACTATCAACATTAAAATCTATCAGTATTAAAAAACTATCAACATTAAAATCTATCAATATTAAAAAACTATCAACATTAAAAGCTATCAATATTAAAAAACTATCAATATTAAAAAACTATCAACGTTAAAAAATTATCAACGTTAAAAAACTATCAACATTGAAAAACTATGTTCAATATTAGTTTTTTTTCAGAATGTTTTACAATCTTTTTTTAATCGCCAAAAGATTCAATAACAAAAAGAGGCGATTAAGACACATGGAAAATTTTTCAACAAATTATTTATGTACTTATAAGTTTCTGTAACTAAAGAATTCCACATACAAATATTTCATTTTGCACAAAGTTACATACACTCGTTTAAATTTGATTCAATGCAGTATTGGTTAGACCGTAAAGTTTCAAAACATAATGTCTCATTGAATCAAAGAGTGAATTTTAAACAGCTACCGTTTTAAACACTGCACTTCATTCCGTGCATCCCAGTTCTTTGGTTTATGTCACTTTTCTCATATAAAAAGAAGCTTCTCACGTTCTTAACAATAAATCTTGAATAACTTAACCATCAAGTTCAATAACATTCAAAATTGATCATGTCTATAATACACAACCACAAAATATATAAAATTCCTTTTAACAAGAAACTATCACAAAAGTAAAAAAGAAATAAAAACAAACTGAAAACAAATCTCATTAAAATTGAGAAATTATTTTAATTAGTGAAAAGTAAATACAATTGAATGCATTATTCTTTCAGTAAGCACTAAACTCAAATAATAAACTTTATAGGAATTGTTGAAGAACTTTAAGTTAAGTTACTATCCGAAACCTTAAGAACACTTTTCTTGGAGAATGGTCGTTGGTGCGATTGAAACCATGGTGTCAGTCATTCACGAAGCGTGTTTGAAGAACTTGGGTCTTGTTTTATTAAATCCTAGAATTACATGCGATAGTCACGTAGAAATTACAGCTTACTTAAAATTTGACTTAACTATTGTTATAAAGTAATTTATTTACTTTATTATCTTCCGCAAGAGATCACTTCCAAAAGATTGCTTCAACTACAAAAGGAAAAGTACAATTATTAGAATCATTAGTTTCGCTCGTTGCTTATTAAGATTTTTATTCTAAACACTGCATTTTAAAATTAGAACCAATTGTATAACGCTTTTTAATAATATAAAAATAAATCATCATCTAAAAATGTTAATAAAAAAACAGGAAAAGAAAAATAGAAATAAAAAACAGGGATAGAAAAATAAAAATAGGAAAAAAGGTACAGGAAAATAGGAAAAGAAAAATAGAAATAAAAAATAGGGATAGAAAAATAAAAATAGAGAAAAGGAACAAAAAAATAGGAACAGAAAAATAGGAAAAAGAAAATAGAAATAAAAAATAGGGATAGAAAAATAAGAATAGAAAAAAGGAACAGAAAAATAGGAAAAGAAAAATAGAAATAAAAAAATAGGGATAGAAAAATAAGAATAGAAAATAAAGGAACAGAAAAATAGAAATAGAAAAATAGGAATAAAAATAAGAAACAGAAAAATAGGAAAAGAAAAATAGGAATAAAAAAATAGGGATAGAAAAATAAGAATAGAAAAAAAGGAACAGAAAAATAGGAACAGAAAAATACATAGGAATAAAAAAATAGGGACAAAAAATGGAGATGAAAAATAGAGATAGAAAATAGAGACAAAAAATACAGATGAGAAATAGAGATAAAAAATAGAGATGAGAAATAGAGATCAAAAATAGAGATGAGAAATAGAGGCCCAAAAATAGAGACAAAAAATAGAGATAGAAAAATAAAAAAGAAATATAATAATAAAAAACTAATTGATTAATAATTAAAAAAGTTATTTATAATTATATAACATTAGGTTTTTTACTACATGCATAAAAACAAATAATTGCTATTATATAACGATTGTCATTGATTCGATTCAGCGATAAATACATTTTTTCAAAAGCTGAAGACGTTAATGTAAATTTTTACTCACTTTGCAGTAGGCCTCCTGGAAGGTTCGGATGCTGTGGGTGGAGGAGGTGGACCTCGGCGTTCCAATTCTTCAAGATAACCCATCAAAAGGCGGGTTCGCTCAGACGCTGTCGATTCCAACACAAGAAATCTTTTATCTTTTCTCAAGATTTCTTCAATTTCTGCTAAGTATGCTCGATTTTCTTGTACCTTTTTGTGCGTTTTATCCGTGATTAACTTTGTTTCCTAAAAAAAAAACAATGTTGATTCCAAAATGAAATAATAAATGAATAATTTTATTATAAATAAATAATACAATAAAATAGATAAATGAATAATAAATACAATTTTATTAGATTGCTTGAAATGTATTGATCTTAAATAGGGATTCTAACCAATGTTTTATTGTGGAAATAATTGTAAAATTTTATTGAAGTGTACAATGGATATAAAATAAATTAAACTAAACTACAATTTTAATATATATATATAAATACAATTTTAGATATGAAAAATACTTTTTGAATAATTACCTGTAAAAGCTCTCGGAAGTCAGCCTTGGCAGCCACAAGTTTGTCTTTAATATATTCTTTAAACTCCTTTTCGCACTTCTAAGACAAAAAATTGCAGTCATTAGTAAATTAAAAAATTTGGAGAAAAAGCAGAACTTCTTGTATGAGGAAGCAATACAATAGAATTACGTTTACTCTTTTTTTATGGGTTTCAAGAAAGAAGAAAGTGGTTCAAAGAAGTACAATAATTTTTGAATAATTGATAATTTGAATAATTAATAATTTAAATAATTAATCATTTGAATAATTAATAATTTGAATAATTGATAATTTGAATTTGAATAATTAATAATTTAAAATAATTAATAACATTTGTTCTTTAGAAATAGAGGCATTAATTTCTTCAAAGAATATACGCACCCTGTCACTTGAAGAAAATTTAATGTATCTCGGATCATCTTTTAAGAGTTTTTTTATTTCCTTCCAAGACGCAGTTAGTTCCGAAGAAACAGGAAACTCTGAAGACGTCCAAATTTCGTCAAGCAATTCCCTGAATTTGTCTCGTTTTTTTCGTCCCAGTTGTTCGATGTGTTCGATGAACAATCTTTCTTTTTCTTCGCGATCCAAACTTTCGGCGAGTTCCCATCGATGGTCTTTTCTTAATTGACGTTTAGCTTCCCGCCAGGCGAGATCACCATTCCGAACCTGTGCAAAAAATTTATGAATTCAATAAACATTTGTCTAACTTCGATAAATTGAGCTATTTACTTTTGGCTTTTTACATAAAGGAAAATAAAGAAATGAAATACAATTCGCAAATAAAAGAAAATAAATAAACGGAAAATAAATAAATGAAAGGAAATATACAAATGAAAGAAAATAAACAAACAGAAAATAAATAAATGAAAGAAAATAAACAAAAAGAAAATAAACAAATGAAAGAAAATAAACAAAAAGAAAATAAACAAAAGGAAATACACAAATAAAAGAAAATAAACAAATAAAGGAGAATAAACAAAAAGAAGAAAATACGCAGATAAAAGAAAATAAACAAAAAATTTGAATTTAAAGGAATAAAATTCAACATGCAGCAGAAAGTCAGATCGGAAATTACCAAATCGGCTAGCAAGGCGCTAAAATGTTGAACGGCTTCAGCGTGTCGATGATGTTGTCTTTCCTTATCACGATCTCTGAGATGAGTTGCCAAAGTTCGTTGCACTTCTCGTTCTCTTTCACGAAGACTTGCCTCAGCTCTTCTCTCTTTTTCCCTTTTCTGTTTCTCACGATCTTCTTCCGAATCAGAAAATCCTTCCATTTCCTCTTTCTAAAAAAGTATAAAAACAATTTATTCTATTTGCCAATTTCATTTAAATTTATTCAATTGTTGTATTTATTAAAACAATGTTTATTCTATTTGTTAATACAATTTTCATTCCATTTGTTAATACAATTTTTATTCCATTTGTTAATACAATTTTTATTCCATTCGTTAATACAATTTTCATTCCATTTGTTAATACAATTTCCATTCCATTTGTTAATACAATTACATTTCCTTTCAATTAAATTTTTAACTTTAATAACAAAAGTTTAAATTTAAAATTTATTAGACACCAAAAAAAATTCTCACCTCAATGTCTTTTCGCGCATTTTTCTCTTCAAGGTCATCAATTTCTCCGATTTCCTTCTCCACGGAGGGCTCAATTTTTTCTTTTCCATTTTCCTCACTGCTCACGTCCTTTTTCTGTCTTTTCTCTTTGGGCCCATCTTTGTCACTTTTGTCCTTTGTTGCTTTGTCTCGATATTTATCATCTTTCTTATCTCTGTCTCTCTTGTCCGATTTGTGATGATCTTTTTCTCTGTGACGATGATCTTTATCCTTGTCTTTCTCTTTTTTTCTCTCTTCTTTCAAATTACGAACGTAGTCTCTAAACCAATCTTCACGAGCGCTTGTTGATTCTACACTTCTGTATCTCCAGTCGGACTCTAATTTTTTCTTACAATCACTCCAGTGAGAATGCCTGTCGATGTCTTTATGCTCTTTTAGCAGAGATATGAAATCCTTTTTAACCTGAAATAGATACAATAAAGTGTCACAGCGGGAGAATAAAAAATTTTCTCTTCACTTATAATCTAGAATACAATTCTCTGTGTGAATTAATTTGTCAGCTCATTCTTCATGCACAGTTTGTATTTTTCTAATTAACGGTAACTATCGCAATCTCGGGAAAATTTTTGTTTTTGAAATTATTTTCAAACTCAACGTCAATAGACAAACTTTTTTGTCAAAATGATCTTTGCCTGATCACAGAAAAGCCTTGTCTATCTTCTTTCAAGGAATACAAATTTTCTTTCAGAGAATAATAATTTTCTTTCAAGGAATAATAATTTTTCTTTAAGAAACAATAATTTCCTTTAAAAAAAAAAACAATTTTCTTTCAAGGAATAATAATTTTCCTTCAAGAAAAAATAATTTCCTTTCAAGAAAAAACAATGTTCTTGAAAGGAATAATAATCTTCCTTCAAGAAAAAATCATTTCCTTTTGAAAGAAAAATTAATTTTCTTCCAAAAAAAGTAATTTTCTTTCAAGAAAAAATACCTCTTTCATCAACGATAGAAATTATTTTTTAAAAGAAGATAGCGAAAGTTACATTAATTAGCTATTTCAATAAATGAAACAAGCTGCTCGTGATTGCTGAAAAAAGTACACCAATTACATGCTGAAAAAAATCACGAATTGTCGCTAAACGATAACAAATTTAACATTATTTGATTAAAAAAAAAAGAAATTCATTCACGTGATTTATAAAAATGTTATTATTTCAACGACAACTCGTATTAGTAAATAAATAGATTATAACAGCTGTCTCCGCTGAAAATAAAAATGTGGTTAGTAATTAAAAGATTATAAAGTGTGAGACATTTGTTTATAATTAGAGTCTAAAATTCGTTTCATAGAAACCAATAATCCTCAATTTATATGTTAAACAAAAAGAAAAAGTCATCTTCAGTGTTGTTAAGCCATTTTCGCTTTTTTATTTTTTTTTTATTTATAAAAGGATATTAAATTCCATTTGTAACCGACAAGCTTTATATTACTTAAAAATTCTTAAAGCATGTGACAAAAATTTATTATTATTAATTACAATATATTATTTACCATAAAAGAAAAAATCTTTAGATACTTATACTTACACATAAAAATGTAAAAAGTTCCAGTTTTTTTTTTTGGAAAATTTCATATCAAATAAAAGTGCAGCGAACTTAGACATTTAGCTAAAATTTTAGCACACTGAAAGAAAATAATTACAAATTTAAAACAGAAACGAAACAAATATTTTTTTTCTTTTTTGAGAAAAAAAAAACATTCAACAAGGACGTATCGGATACAAATAGAATATTTCAATCAGGATTTATTTTTTTAAAAATAAAGTTTAGTGCATCTTTTTAGAAATAACGGTTAATATATAATTATTAACAAAAATTCCTTTCGAAATTAAGTGCCAAATGATTAAAAATGGTATTTCTTCCAATGAATTGAGCATGAAATAAAGTTTAAAAGAGAAAAAATTGCTGAAAAAAATTAAAAACAACATTAGAAACATTAGGAACAAAACAAAAGAAAGAACAAAAAGTTACTTTTGCAAATGTATTTTTTCTGATTTCTGTTTGTTAAATATTTCTCAATCTTAATTTTTCAAAATTGACCAATTTTCCAGTCTTGATTAATTTTCGAAACTTGAGTAATTTTCCAAATTTGATTAATTTTCTAAACTTGAGTAATTTTTCAAATTTGAGTAATTTTCCGAACTTGAGCAACTTCCAAACTTTAAATTCCCAAACTTGATTAGTTGTCCAATCTTGATCAATATTCCAATTATAATTGTTTAAATTATAAACTTTAAATTATTAACTTTTAACTAATTATTAACTTAGCTTTTAAAATATTATTTAACTATTTTAATAATAATATACTCTAATATGCCAAAACGTGCTAAAATGTAATATTCATAAAAATTATTATGAAAAATGAAACATTTTGTAAACCAAAAAAGTGCAAAAAACAGTAAATTTGAATTTAAAAAAATATATATAAAAAATACATTTAAAAAAAATACATTTAAAAAAATATAAATAAAAAAATTGTATAAAATGATTCGATACTATAAATTGCAATGACCGAAGAATGAAAATCATGAATGTTCTTTATCAAATTATAGCAACAATCAAAAGCATTAAGGATTCTTATTCTAATTATCCTAGGCTCTTTCCCTATTATTAAGAATATAGATTAGAAAAAATAAAATTACAATGTTTTTTTTAAACAGCGTGAAGCGAAAAGGCACACCAAAAGGAAAGAGCTAAGGAATTACATTTAAAATTTTTTTTTTAATAATTTCTAAAGCACTTGTTAGAGCAGTGTATCTACAGAATTAGAAAAGTTGTTATCAATTTTAAAATACTATTTCAAACATTTCAAACATTTCAAAATTTTATACAATCGTTTAAAAAATTTGCTTTTTTTAAATTTTATACAATTCAAGAAATATTGAAAAATAAATTTCTATTCGTGAGCATTTTTTAAATAATTTATCCAAAAACTGACAGAATGGTATCAAAAATAAGAAAAATAATAATTTAAATTAATGAAATTATTAGACACCGCATAATTCTTATAAATTTATATAGGTAAATTTATTTTATTTATTTTAACTCTTTCAAAAAAAAAAAATGAAGTAGAAAAGAATAATAATAAACGAGTTAACTATGACATTAAAAATTAGATTAAATAACATTTCTACTAATTGGGAGTTCGATTAAAAAACAATTTTGTAGTTTTTAAATAATCACAATTGTTTTGTTTTTTGTAATAACAATGCATATTTTGTTTAAATGGAAATAATTTCTAAAACGTAGATTTAAAAAGAGTTTATTTAAAGTTCCATTTATTTGTTCAATTATTATTTCTCACGCGAAAGGGATCTTAGAAGCAAACCATTATAGGTTACGTTTGATCAAGTTTAATCAAGTTAAAACTACCATCGAACATAACCTACAATTTTTTGCTTCTAAGGTCCCTTAATCGTTTCATTTAAATTTCAATTATTATTTCAAATATTTGTCCAATTATGATATTAAATGCAACTATTTATTAAATTATTGTGCACATTTCAATTATTTGTTGAATCATTTATTCAATTAAGATGATAATTTCAATTAATTGTCCAATTTAGTTTTTAATTTCAACTATTTATTCAGTTATTACGCTAAATTTAATTATTTATTCAATTACGATGCTAAATTCAATTATTTGTTCGATTGTAATGTTAATTTCAATTATTTATTCAAATATAATGTTAATTTTAATTATTTGTTCAGTTATGACGCTAAATTCAATTATTTATTAAATTACGATGCTAATTTCAATTCTTTGTCCAATTGTGGTGTTAATTTCAATTATTTATTCAAATATGTTGTTAATTTCAATTATTTATTAAATTACGATGCTAGTTTCAATTATTTGTCCGATTGTGATGTTAATTTCAATTATTTATTAAATTACGATGCTAGTTTCAATTATTTGTCCAGTTTCAATGTTAATTTCAATTATTTGTTCAGTTATGACGCTAAATTCTATTATTTATTAAATTACAATGTTAATTTCAATTGTTCATTCAATTATGATGCTCATTTCAATTATTTGTTGAATTATTTGTTAAATTACGATGTTAATATCAATTATTTATTCAATTATGATGATAATTTAAATTATTTATTTAATTATGATACTGATTCTAATTATTTGTCCAATTACGACGTTAATTTAAATTATTTATTCAATTACGGTGTTAATGTAAACTATTTATTCAATTTTTATGTTAATTTCAATAATTTACCCAATTATGATTTCAATTTGAATTATTTGTTCAATTATGCTGCCAATTTAAATTATTTGTTCAATTATGATGTAAATTTCAATTATTTGCCTAAATATGATTTCAACTTGAATTATTTGTTCAATTATGATGTAAATTTCAATAATTTGCTTAATATGATTTCAACTCGATTTATTTGTCCAATTCTGATTGCTTTTATTTATTCAATTATTTCATTGAAATTATTATTACTTTTACAAAGACCAGTTTCTTTTTCTCAAGAAAAAACGACAACTTTTCTAGATGAGTAGATACCGTTGTATTAAGTCACAGGGTGGCTAATGCTTTTGATAAAGGTTGCAATTTAATGTTTCTTTTTTTACTTCTTACATCGTCGCATGGTATAAAAGCTCTGTGGTGGCGTTAAATCAGACGATAAAAGATCTTCGAGAGGATTCGAAACTAGTGCTACCTCAGGGCTCGTCTGCATTTCCAACGATTGCAAGAGACTACTACTTCTTTTTAAAAGTCATACGCTTTCCCAAAGAGACTTTGACTTTTTTTTTTCTTTACACTTCATAAAACAATTATCATTTCTTTTCTTAATTGATTTTTTCTTTTATTGATTTTTTTCTTTTTTTTTTTTTGTTGTTGGGAAAAAGTTATTTTTTGTCAAGTAACGAGGATTACGAGTAATATACAAATACCGAGTTCGTTCATTCTCATGACTCTGCTTTGGAGTAAAGAATGCGGCGCGCGAGGGTGTGCCAACTGTGCCACGCAGTGTAGGTGGGGATGGTAGATGACATCATCCATGCCACCAACCAGCTTCAGAACCAAGCCACTCCACATACGGAACCTGTCCTGCCTGCCTCCTGACTGAAGTGGAGAGTTCAGAACACATAAGTACACAAGGAACCGTCACATACTAAGTTTATTTTCTCTATCTCTCTCCAGTTTTTAAGAGCTATCAATAATCTTTCTTTAAAAAGTATTTTATAACGAGAAATTCTATATTCAGGAGGGGAGAATATTTATTAAACATTCTCCTTGTTCGTGTCCCTCATCGATTAAAGACGTTAATCACAATTCAAAAACGAATTTTAAGATCGTACAAGTTGAACAAAATAATAACATACCTATGGAATCTGAAAAGAAATTTTATTATCGCTGAAAAGAAAGGTGGTTACAATTTAGAAATACAAGACACTGCCTATTTATGAAGAAAAAATTTACTTCAAATTTGTCAATGCAAAATAGGCAGGGACTCGCTACTTAAACTAATGGCTTTTAACTTATTAAAAACTATTTTACTTTTTAATTATTAATGTCATGTTATATTATATAATTGTCATTAAATATTATGTGTGCATGCAGAGCACAAAATTGGGTGTGCAATAGACATCGAGCTGGTACCACCTTTATCGTATGCTCACCCATCATCAATGATAAGCAGAAAACAAGACAAATGTTAAAGTTTCTTAATTCTTACTCGTTAAATATTTGCGTTAAATTTATTTAAAATATTAATAATAATAACATTTATTATTAATGTTCTTTTTATTAATAGAGAAAAAGACACGAGTAATTTAATCTACTCTTTAAACGTCTTCAGTTTCTTTGGACGATTTCTTCAAAATAGTTTTCAAAGTGTTCAAAACTCGTTTCTGCTTATATAGATTTCGAATCAAAATTAACAGCTGAAAATAAAGAAGATTATGTATCGTTTACTTTGGCAAAGAATTAAACATACCTGTTCTCGTTTCGCTGTTTTTTCCTCCTTTTCTCGTTTACGCACTTCGAGAATGTACTCGTTGAAAAGACTTTCTCGCTCTCGCATCTTTTCCACGTTCTTAAACCTGTCGTCACGCCCGTGCTTTTGAGCGAAATCACTAAACGACGATCTGCAAATTAACATTTATAATATTAGAGATGAATTAACATTTATAATATTAGAGATGAATTAACATTTATAATATTAGAGATGAATTAACATTTATAATATTATTTAATTTATTATAATATTTATAATATTATAACTTGTTTACAAATTTTACAAAAATTTAAATAAACTAGAAACGTGAACTTAAACCTGCCAAAGAGTGGAATAAATTCTTTTTCTTATAATCTTAATAACTTAAAGAGAGAATTCAAACGGCACAAATATGTATTGAGAATTCTGTTTTTAAAATAGAGAAAATTACGAGGTAAAAAGTATTAAGAGAGAAAATAGAATTCACTTACTTTCCATGAAGCCCGGCTTCTTCAAGAAGCTTCTGAAACTGGTCTTTCCGTTCCTTCATTTTATTCCTCTTCTCTCTGCGTTCTTCCTCAGCCCTTTCCTTTACGTACTTCTCGAACACTTGTTTCCTTTCCTTGGACGTTAGAAGAAGATACCGAGGGTCGAAAACTATCTTATGCAGCTCTTTTTCCCAGGTACTGAACGCAGACACCTGAAAAGGACGGTTACAGTTAATTAAATTAATAAATAATTTAATAATAAAATAAATACATTTAATAATAAAAGTTTGCATTCAATCAAAATGAATTTATAGAAATGTAAATTTACAGAAATCAATGCGAATTTGCAGAAATCAATTCGAATTTATAAAAATCAATGCGAATTTTTAATTTAATAATAAAAGTTGGCATTCAATCAAAATGAATTTATAGAAATGTAAATTTATAGAAATCAATGCGAATTTGCAGAAATCAATGCGAATTTATAGAAATCAATGCGAATTTATACAAAACAATTTAAAATCTTCAAAATTTGCGTTAAATGAATTACGTTAATAAATTCAAATAAATAAAAGTTAAATTAAATATCACTAGATGAAAAATTATATTTATTTATTAACAAATATAGAGCTAATAGTAATAGAAATAAAACAATATTAAAAGAACTTACATCTTTTTCAGCCAACATGTCTTTGAAAGATTTAATTCTCGTTTCCAGTGGGACGATGGCTCTTTCCCTAGCAGCCCTAACTTCTGCTTCAATTGCTGCCTCCTTACCTATGTCGATGGTCTTCTTCTCCTTCTCTTCCTCTTCCTTGACAACAGCAACTAAAAGTTAATAAAAACATTAAAATATAGAAAACAAACGAGGATTTTTATGATCGCTATTAAGCAAATTCTTTCATTATAAATTACATTTATATTAAAATTGCCTCAGTGATTATGAATGACAAATTCGATTTTAATTTTGTTTTTTAAATCAATGTAAATTATCAATATAAATTCGATTTTAATTTAATCTTAATCTATTTAAAATGATCAATAGAATTAGCAATGATTCATAAATTGTATGATTCAATTATATAATAAATATAATAATATATAATAATAATATAATAAATATAATATATAATAATAATATAATAATTATATAATAAATTGTAAGATTAACTAATTGATTTATTAATTATTTAATCTCTCTACCCTTAGGTTCTTCTTGTTTCGCCTTTTTAGTCGGAGGAGGTTGATCTTCATCACTGCTTTCACTCGAATCAGACTGCTTTGTTTTTTTAATGCTAGCGAGAGCATCCGGTGGATTGGAAACCATCTTCTCGACATCTGCACGACCTACAAGATCTTCTGGTCTTTCCCAAACTGAAATTCTGGAAGAGGGATTGTAGAAGAAAACGCGTCCATCGCCCGTCCACACAACACACCTGAAAAGCGCGATAAATAAATTTACAAAAATAAATTCGAAGATAATTCGAAGTAAATTCAAAATAACTGTGCAAAATAAACTCGTTAGCTTTTCAAAAAGCCAAAATAAAAGCGTTTGCAATGGTAAAACTCTTACCAGGGGGTTCCAGGAACAGGAGTACTAGAAATTGGTCTCGATTTGTCTAGAGGTTTAGTTTCTTTGGGAGTTTCTTCTTTCTTTGCTTTACCACTTTCTACATCTTTAACGTGATCTTTGGTTTCTTGGCTACTTTCTGCAGCAGTTTCTTGACTCGTTGTTTCCGTACTGTTAACTTTAGCTACTGGCGTCACAGTAGTTGTATTTGTGGTGGCTACAGACGATGTAACTACTTCTTCAGTTTTTTGTCTCACGACCGCCTTGGCATCTAAAAGCAATTAAATATTTCAATAAAATATTTCAATAAATATTTCAATAAATACTTAAATATTTACAATTTTCTTTGTCTTTCTTGCCTTTTCTCATTTAACGAACGATTCACAACAACCGTTAACACGAAATGCAAATGAAAAAATACACAAATGAAATAAGTCCGTAAAAAAACTTTTCTTTCTGTGAAGAAAAGTCCTTAAGTTGAGAAAAGTCCGTAAATTAAAGAACAAAAGAAACTCACTTTCAAAATCTTTCAACGCCTGTGGCTTTTCCCAAACAGACTCTCCTGCTTTGCTGTTATAATAATAAAGTCTGCCGTCAGGTGCTCGATGTTCTGTCCAGAGTATAGCAGCAGATACCAACTCCGTATCAAGTTGAGCTATAATTGCTGGATCTTCAGCTGGAACTTGTGGTTGCATAACACCGTGAGGCATTTGAGGCATACCTGTAAAAGAAAATAAAGAAGTTACCACTCGGTATCATTAACTAACTATTTAATTAAATAATAAAATAATAATAACTACTTTTTAGTTAAACTTATTTTTTTTAAATTTATTTTGTTATTTAAACTTTATTAAAACTTTATTTATTAAACTTTATTTTTTTTTGTTCTTTATTTTTGTTTGTATTAAACTATTTTTTTAATAAAAAACAGAATTATCTAATCAATTCAACAAATCTTAAAATTTCTTTTTTTAAATCGAAGCTAACCCCAGCCAGCTTGAGGTGGTCCATATCCGCCAAAAGGTTGGAATCCCGGAGGTGGCATTCCGAAAGGAGCGCCTCCAAAAGGCGTAGGCATCGGCCCTCCAAATTGATTTGGCATTCTGTGCTGCATAGGAACCATATTTGGTGGTGGTTGCATAATATTCGTGTTTACAGCTGGGGTATTAACAACTGGGGCTGCAGTCACAGACACAGCGGTGCCTGGAATTAAAAAAGCTTTTCAAAATCTCAAGTTATAAACGAAACTTTTTATTGCATGTTACTATTCGTATTATTGCTTTCATAAACCGCAAATTAATAATAATAATAATAATAATAATAATATTAATAATAATAATACTAACTAAATATTAATACTAAAAATATATTTTGCAAAACGAAAGATAACCATTTGCTTATAATAATACGAACTAAATATTAATACTACAAATATATCTTGCAAAACGAAAGATTACCATTTGCTTGAGAAACTTCGGTTGTTGAAGAAACTTCTGGTGTTTCATTTAAAGACGGAGGGGGACCAGTTCCAGGAGGGGCATTACTTAATTGATTCATTGCGTCTGTATTGTTAGGAAGCGAAACTTCGTTTCCAGGAGCAATTCTTCCTTCATTTACTTGCTGCTGTGCAATTGTTGTTGTAGGCGTTGCGGTTGTTGCTGTAGTTTGCTTTGAAGCACTATGAACTAACTGCTCCAACTAAAATTAAAACAGTTAATATAATTATCTGTAAAATGCGAAAATAACATTCACACTTTGTGTTATTAAAACAAAAATTTTTTGTTATTAATAAATTGTTATTGAACAAAAAATCATAATTATTGAAAAGAAAACTTTTATAATTATTATTGAAAAAACAACTTTTATAACTATTATTGAACAAAAGATTATTAATTATTATTTATAAAATTATTATAATATAGATCTAAAAACTTAATTAATATATCTACTTAATTACCTGATCTTGACCCATGACCTTCACATTCGGTCCTTCCGGTTTTGTCCAGGTTGTTTCTCGAGATCTGATATTATAATAATAAGATTTACCATCAGTCGTTTTAGTTTCTACCCAAACTTCGCCATTCAGGTCTAATCCTGGAATGTTCCCTTGCTGTTGCACTTGTTGCTGTGGCTGTCCAGGAATCTAGAAATAATCAATCGTAAGGTTTTAACAAACCTTTTAAGGAAAAAGAAGAAACGAAACGTAGAAAGGAATGAAACGAAGAACGAAACAAAACGTAAAAAAGAACGAAACGTAGAAAAAAACACAACAAAGAAAGAAACGAAAGGAAAAAAGAAACAAAACGTAGAAAAGAACGAAACGTAGAAAGAAAAAAAACAAAGAAACGAAAATTGTGAGTTTAAAAGGAATAATCAATGTGTGAAAAATACTAACGTTATTCATGTTTGGTGCGCCCATTCCAGGTGGAGGTCCAAAAGGTCCACCTCCTGCTCCCATTGGTCCGTTCATCATGTGTGGAGGAGGCTGAAAAAAAAGAAATTAGTTTATAAAGTTGATTTAAATAATTGCAAAAGTATAAAATTTAGATTATACAAATCGAATTAGCGTTCGCATTAAAATTTAAGAGCTAGTGCAATACCATTCCTGGAGGTCCCATTAAATTTGGAGGTCCCATCATATTTGGTGGTCCCATTGGTCCCCAATTTGGATCAAAAGGCGGTGGCCCTCGAAAACGAGGACCAGCAGGTCCCGGAGGGCAATTTGGACGTGGGGGACCTTCAAATGGATATCCATTGTTTGGACCTCGAAACATTGGTCCTCGTGGACCAAATCCTCGTCCTCTAAACCTCGGAGGACCACCTCGCATTGAAAAATCAAAACCACCTCTGCCCCTACCCCTGAAAATAATATTGTTAGATTAAAAACGTCAATAACAATAATAAACAAACAATAATAAACAAACAATAATAAAATAAACAACAAACGTTAACAAAACAATAAACAACAATAATAAAATAAACAACGTTAAAAAACAATGAACAACAAACAATAATAAACAACGAACAATAAAAAAACAAACAATAATAAATAAAGAATAAAAAATAAACAAACTCTGATACAAGAATACAAAAAAAATCTATAAATTTAATAATAACCTTAATCTCGTAATAAAAAATGAATGTAAAAAATAATCTCTTGAAGAAACAATGAAAAAGCAATAAAAAAGAATACTGGCAACGCAGGATTTTATTAACAAAACACGCAAATATTTGAAAAAAATTGAAGGTCTTACGAAACCCAAACATAAAACAAATAATAAAAGAATGGTCACCTGAAGCCTCCTCTGCCCCGAGGCATAAAATGTCTGTATTCCTCTCCCTCGAAGGAATATTCTTCATTTTCTTCTACACCTTCTTCAGTCGGTTCCTGTTCATTTTGAATCGCTGCCTCTGCGTTTGCAGGGGGCTGCTGCTCTCCATTGCCTTCCATTTTTCAATATTAGGCGGAGAATTGATTAATCAGGCGTTGCCGTCAAACGTACTTCATGTGCGCATAAAAGACCCAAAATTGTGGAACACTAAACGCAATCATAAACAAATCACTCGTTTGCTCTTTTTAGGATTTAGTAAAATGCAAACTTTGTTAATTTAAAGTCTCCAAATTTGCCACAACCGCAAACTGTCTTCACGAGCATCAACACCGCTCACTCTGTGAAAAAAATCATGTTTAGATAAGAAGTAAACGAGAACTAGGCACTTAAATGTTGACAAAAACTATCGTTTCTTTCGAAATGAAAATACGTACCTTTTTGAACAACTATTATTTAGAAAAAAGCTAAAAATTTATCAAAGTTCGAACCTTCGAACCGATTTACCACACACCAACTAAATCAGGTACACTGTAAAAAGTTTCGTTGTATTTTTCACACGTTTAACGTTGGAAATAAATCGATTCACGTTATACGCGTTAAATATACGAATTGCATGGGGAAAT
>WNHD01000478.1:0-30526 GCA_011057455.1 Ganaspis sp. Gsp50
TGTATACCAAATTTTAGCCCTCTATGTTAAATAGTTTGGGAGCTAGAGCAATTCAAAATCGGGACACACAAAAGGAATGTAATAGGGTTCCCGTTTTACGGTACGGAACCCTAAAAATCAAATCAAAAAGAAAAAAACAAATCAAAAGAGAAAAACAAATCAAAAGAGAAAATAAAAAAAATCAAATCAACAAGAAAAAAACAAATCAAAAGAGAAAATAAAAAAAAATCAAATGAACAGGAAAAAAAAACAAATCAAATAAAAAGCAAAATTATGATTCGTTCACAATTATGTGATTCGTTCACAATTATGTGATTCGTTCACAATTATGTGATTCGTGCCCATCTATAATTACTAAATAAATTAGTAAATACAAAATAAAATGTAAGGGACAAAAAAGCAAAAGAACCAAAAAGCAAATCAAAACAAAAAAAGCAAATAAAAAGAAAAATAAAATAAAAAGGAAAAAATGGAATTAGACGAAAAAATGAAAGGAAAAAGGGCCCTAAAATTGCAAAATTGAAATAAACGGTACTTGCCTTGTTCTTTGGGATGCGTGCTTGAAAGCGGACTTCCGTAGAAAACAAACTCAGCCATCCAGGATTTGGCCATACCTTTTGCTTGCACCCTTATCGCTACGCTCAACAATCTTTTTAGAAGCGCATGCCAGGCGTAACTGGTCGCAATATTCGTAGACGGAGCCGGTAATTGTACAATTTTTAACACCAGAGCAGTGGCATGCGCTTCCACTTGAAGTCCTTGATGCGCAATTTCCCTCTTCGTTAGCTGAAAAACAAAAAAAGCTTTAGTCTCTTTTCCACAAAAACTAAAAAAGATTTCAATCTGTATTTCCATTGCAATGAAATTTCAAAGAAAATTAATTTCCTTCCATCCAAAATTTTCTATTTTTTATTCTTTTTGCTTCCTCATAGGGAAGCATTGTTTTATTTTTTATTTTCTTATTTATGTTCTTATTTTATTTTTTATTTTCTTATTTATGTTCTTATTTTCTTTTTTATTTTCTTTTTTATTTTCTTTTTATTTTCTTTTTATTTTCTTTTTATTTTCTTTTTATTTCGTATTCTATTTTACTCTTTTGCTTGTACAAAAACGAGGCTTGCTTTTCTAAAAACGAGGCTTGCTTTTCTAAAAACGACGCTTGTGTTTCCAAAAACGACGCTTGCTTTTCAAAAAACGACGCCTGTTTTTACAAAAATGATGCTTTTGTTTTTACAAAAACAAATCTCTTTTTTATAAAAACTATGCTTTCACAAAACAAAAAAAAAGAAAATCTTTTGCTTTGAGAAAAAATAATTTCTCCTTTTTTATCAATCATCAAAAAATAACTTTTCAGTCTTGCTTGGAAGAAAATTAAAGAGAAAAATAGTACCTCCTGTGCCAAGGTGACAAATGGAATGCGTTCGTCGCAAAAGGCCACAACGTGGGCCAATTCTGGAATAAAATAAGCGGGAAGTTTGGGTCTTCTGTTTTGTGGAATGCCGGCAGCGTCAGTTCTTCCGCCGCTTGTGCCACTTCTTCGTTTATTGCTGCCCTTCTCCACCACTTCTGTAATGCACCCCCCATCTTGATCATTATATCCTAAAAAATGCACCCATTAATCCCCTAAAGAACAGCAGACACCGCACCAGACACCAATCACAATGTTGCCAGATGTTAATAAAATTAATTGAAAAGAACCTTTAGATACTGTACAACGAAACAAAAAACTCATTTCTACAATTGTTTAGTTATTGTTAGAAAAGGAGAGAAAGTAGCAACTCAAACTAAAAGCGTATTTACATTTCTTTTCTACAAGAGAGGGAAAATTTCTTCGTTTTCATCGATAAATTAACGAATGGACAAATAAGTAGGTAAATAAATAAACAAGTGATTCAAAAAATGAATAAATTGATAAAGAATGAACAAATCAAGAATGAACGAATAAAAAAGGAACGAATAAAAAATGAAGAAATAAAAAAACAGGTGAATGAATAAATGAAAGAATAAATAAATGAATGAGTAAATGAATAAATGAATGAATGAATAAAGAAATAAGTAAATAAATGAGCGAATGAATAAAGAAATGAGTAAATGAATGAATGAATGAATAAAGAAATGAATAAATAAATGAATAAACAAATAAATGAATAAATAAGTGAATTAACAATGAAATGAATAAATAAGTGAATAAATAAACAAATAAATATATAAACAAATAAATTAATAAATAAACAAACAAATAAGAAATTAATTCAGGGTTGCCACAAATATTGAATATCGACTTTCATCTACATTTTTTTGACTTTCAGATAAAATTTTGTCTGTTTACCTGACATTTTTTCTAGTTTTTTGTTTTAAATATTAAATACATCAATCCATCCATTTTAAATCCATGAAATTTTTTGCAAAATAATTCCTATTATTTAATAAATAATTTAGTTTAATTTTTCTTCAAAACTTCTTAAATATTTCGTATTTTTGATATTTTTCCAGTGATATTTGTGAAAATCCCTGACTTGTTTGGCCCATTTTTTCCCCTGAAATTTCCCGACTTGTGGCAACCCTGTAACTAAATAAATAAATAAATAAATAAGAAACAGAGCAAGTAATTAAATGAAAAGTGGACTGAATAAACAAATGAAAAATAAACTGAATAAACAAGTGCGAAATAAACTAAACAAATAAGAAACAAATTAAATAAATGAGTGATAAATCGTATAAATGAAAAAGGAAATAAATAAATAAAATAAATAACAACTAAAATAAATGACAAATAACAAAAATAACAAATAACAAAAAACAAAATACCAAAAATAAAAAAAACAAAATGGCAAAAATAGTAAACAACAAGATGGCAAAAATAATAAATAACAAAAATAACAAAATGGCAAAAATAATAAATAACAAAAATAACAAGATGGCAAAAATAATAAATAACAAAAATAACAAAATGGCAAAAATAACAAATAATAAAAATAACAAATAATAAAAACAACAAATAATAAAAATAACAAATAATAAAAATAACAAATAATAAAAACAACAAATAATAAAAATAACAAATAATGAAAATAACAAATAATAAAAACAACAAATAATAAAAATAACAAATAAGAAAAACAATTAACAAAATGAGAAAAAAAAATAAAAATAAACAAAAATAAATGACAAAAACAAATAGAAAATAAATTATAATTAGCAACAGTTTTTGATCCAGTTTTCTTCTGTTTTTTCTTACCACTGTCGACACTCGTGAATGGTCCGTGAGTGGTTACAAACGTGTCAAATTCAATTAAGCTTTGGACTTTCAGATACATTTTTGGAATTTCTGCCTCAATGCTGTCGTCGTGTGGATCGCCTTCGATTGAACTGTGTTTTACAACTGCCAAATAGAAAGAGCACTCGATTTCACAAGGCGACAACTCTTTTTCTTTGAACGTTACGATCTGAAAATTAAAACAGTAAATACTCAAAAATTGTAAAAATAATCATTACATAATTGTAATTGTAAAAACTGTAATTGCAAAATTCTTTTAAAAGAAGATTTAACATTGAATTCTTAAATACTCTTTGTCAGTAAGTTCATTATTTGTCAAATAGTACAAATAATTTCAGAAAAAAAAACAGGAACTTTTAATTAAAAACTAGCGATTACTTAATTACCCTAAAAATCGGAATTACGGTTGATGGTAAATAAATCTAAAAAACTCTATGAAATAAATAAATATAAAATAAACGAATCCATGAAATAAATAAATCTAAAAAAATGTATGAAATAAATAAATCTAAAAAAATGTATGAAATAAATAAATATAAAATAAATTAATCCATGAAATAAATTAATCTAAAAAAATTTATGAAATAAATAAATATAAAATAAATGAATCCATGAAATAAATAAATCTAAAAAAAATCTATGAAATAAATATAAAATAAAAGAATCATAAATAAATCTAAAATAAAAATAATCTACGAAATATGTAAATAAATCTAAGAAAAATCTATGAAATAAATAACAGGGATTCTACAAATATCTTTTCACAAAATTCGATGAGTTATAAAAAATAAATTAATAATTTCAGTTTCTGAAGAGGACAACTGTGCTGTCGAAAAGTTAAAAAAAGTTTTCTTCTTTTTACCAACCACATTGACTCGAGAAGATTGATAAATTTTTGACTATTATAAAATTCGATAAGTTGTCATTGATTTCCATGAGAAAAAAAGAAAACAAATTTTATGTTATTTTTTAAAATATTTTTCAATTAAAAATGGATTTTTCAATATTTTGAGAGGACTCAAATTGCTTTTGTATAAATGAGAGTATTTTAAAAATAATTTATTGCAGAATTTAAATGACACAGGATCATTATTTTTAATTTTAAAACAATTTAAGTGTTTTTAAATATTTTGAAGTATTTTAAAGTCCTCTGAAGTATTTAAAATAGATTTTAAAATATTTTGAATTCTTTTAAAGTATGTTAAAGTAATTTTAAGTATATTTAAATATTATGAATTATTTTGAAGTGGTTTTAAATATTTGGAAATATTTTAAAATATTAATAGAAATAAGATAATTCCCTTCCAAATTGGTTATTTAGAAAACTGAAAAATTCGATCAGCGGAAGGAGTATAAAAAACATAAACAAAATTTTTTTGTCATGTTAAATGTGAGCAAATTAACAATTAACATGACAAAAAATTTTTGTTTATGTTTTTTTACTCCTTCCGCTGATCGAATTTTTCAATTTTCTAAATTTTAAAATATTTTTAAGTATTCAGAAGTACTGGGAAGTATTTTAAAATATTTCGAAGTATCAAGAAGTATTTGGTAATCATTTGTAGTAATTTTTAGAAAATTAAAATATTTTGAAACAATTTAAAGTGTTTTTTTTAAATAAATTAAAATATTTTAAAATTTTTGAAGTTATTTGAAGTATTTTTAAATATTTTGAAGTATTCTAAAATAGTTTCTATTATTTTTAAATATTTTGAATTATTGGGAAGTATTTGAAAATATTTGAAAATAATTGTAAGTATTTTGAAGTGGTTTTAAATATTTTGAAATATTTTAAAATATTTTTAAGTATTCGGAAGTGCTGGGAAGTATTTTGAAATATTTCGAAGTATCTGGAAGTATTTAGTAATCGTTTATAGTAATTTTTAGTATATTAAAATATTTTGAAACAATTTAAAGTGTTTTTTTTAATAATTTAAAATATTATAAAATATTTTCAAGTATTGGGAAGTATTTGAAACATTTTTGAAGTTATTTGAAGTATTTGGAAATATTTTGAAGTTATTTGAAGTATTTGGAAATATATTGAAGAAATTTGAAGTATTTTTAAATATTTTGAAGTATTCTAAAATAATTTTTATTATTTTTCAATATTTTGAATTATTGGGAAGTATTTGGAAATATTTAAGAAAATAATTGTAAGTATTTTTAAGTGGTTTTAAATATTTTGAAATATTTCAAAATATTTTTAAGTATTCGGAAGTACTGGGAAGTATTTTGAAATATTTCGAAGTATCGGGAAGTATTTAGTAATCGTTTATAATCATTTTTAGTAAATTCAAATATTTTGAAACAATTTAAAGGATTTTTTTAAATAATTTTAAGTATTTTAAAATATTTCCAGGTATTGGGAAGTATTTGGAAGTATTTTGAAGTAATTTGAAGTATTTTTAAATATTTTGAAGTATTCTAAAATATTTTCCATTATTTTAAAATATTTTGAATTATTGGGAAGTATTTGGAAATATTTAGAAATAATTTTAAGTATTTTTAAGTGGTTTTAAATATTTGGAAATATTTTAAAATATTTTTAAGTATTCGGAAGTACTGGGAAGTATTTTGAAATATTTCGAAGTATCTGGAAGTATTTAGTAATCGTTTATAATCATTTTTAGTATATTCAAATATTTTGAAACAATTTAAAGTGTTTTTTAAATAATTTGAAGTATTTTAAAATGTTTCCAAGTATTGGGAAGTATTTGGAAATATTTTGAAGTAATTTGAAGTATTTTTAAATATTTTGAAGTATTCTAAAATATTTTCAATTATTGGGAAGTATTTGGAAATATTTTAAAATAATTTTAATTATTTGAAGTAGTCAGAAATATTTCAAATTACTTTTAAATATTTTGAAGTAGTCTGAAGTATTTGAATGTAGTTTAAAGTATTTTAAAGTAGTTTTTAGTATTTTTGAATTTTTTAGATTTATTTTTAGTATTTTTAGGTGGTCTGATGTATTTAAAAATATTTTGAAATATTGGGAAGAACTGGCAAGTATTTTAAAATTCTTTGAAATATTAGGAAGTATTTGGGAATATTTCAAAATATGTAATTTGAAGTATCTTAAATTATTTTGAAGTATTGAAAAGCATTTGGTAACAATTTAAAGTAATTTTAAGTATTTTCCAAATACTTTGAAGTATTTTCAAATACTTTAAAGTATTTTCAAATTTTTTAAAGTATTTTCAAATTTTTTAAAGTATGTTCAAATGCTTTAAAGTATTTTCAAATACTTTGAAGTATTTTGAAGCTCTATGGATCTGAATTATTCTACGAAACAAATAAATTAAAAAAAACCTACGAAACAAATAAACAAATATCAAAGAAATGAACGAATCTAAAAAAAATTATGAAATAAATAAATAAAAGATGTACAATTAAATAAATAAATAATAATAATACATAAAATAAAAGAGCTTAAAGAATACAATACTCACCAAAATAATCGTAGGATGTCTGTGAAGTTGAACGAACATACAGTGTTTATTAATTTTTGACATTGGATGATCAGAATGATAAAGAAGTGGCAGTCGTTCATGAGGAGTGGCCGGCAAATGTTGCAGAGTCTTCTCGCATCTTCTTTGAGTAATCCAGTACCTAAACAAAATTAAAAAGCATTAATTGCACCAGAAAATAAATATTTAATTTTATATTTATTTATATTTTTTTTAATTTTAAAATCTGTATATCAAAAGAGAAAAAAGGTCTTATATATTAAAAAATCTTATATATTAAATATTAAAAGGTCCATAATATTTTGAATTAAAAAAACGTTTGTGAAAATTGAAATTAAATTACCTTAATTCGGAAATTAAATTGGGAAGACGAGAGCGGTCTGTATTAAGCGCATTTGTAAGTTCGGGAACGAGAGGAGCGTCATATTGAGGGACGTGGCATTGAAGCATTCCCGTGTGCGTGTCAACTGTCACCAAAAGCAGCTCTGCCCGAAGACAAGGTTGCAAAATCGGAATGGATAAAATAGCTGGAGATCCTGCGAGTGTACCTACAAAATAATTATTATTATCATTAACTTTCCACTCTATTTTTCGAATTATTGTTATTGTTTTATTACTATAAATATCATCAATTATCAATTATTATACTATAATATCAATTATTACTATAATTATTTTTTTAATAAAAAATAAAAATATTATCACAAAAAAAGCTACAATTTTTGAGAATTATAATTATCATCATTATGATTATGATTAATCACCAACTTTTTTAAGTTCTCTATTTCATATTATTCTATTTCATATTATTCTATTTCATATTATTCTATTTTTCCATTGTTGGCTCAAGACTTTAAAATAATTATTATTCGCCACAATATCCAAGTTTAAAAAATTTTTAAAAACCTACATTCAACGTCTTTCAACATAGCTTGAAGTTCTTGTTTCAAATCCGAAAGACGACTTCGCGTTCGAACGTAAATTGTGTGAACGAGAAGACATTCCATGGACAGTTGATCCGTCCTGATGGCTCTGTCTGCTATTTCGGATTCCTGTTAAAACGACAATTAATTTAAAGCCCTTTATGTTTATTTATAAACATATATTCATATTTATATGTATTTATTCTCTATATCATATTTATTTTATTTTTCAAATTTAATAATTTCTAGCCCATTTATTATTGTAAATCATTTGTATTTTTTTATTTTCCAAACTAATTTATTGTCGAACCTTGCTGCCTAATGAAGGAACGTGAACGACAGACAGCGGCCGCGCAGGATCGTGCTGATCAACTTGAATTGTCAATTTGTAACCAAGTTCAGATCTCGGATCCTTGCTCGTCAATTCTCTGCAAGAAGAAAGATTGAAAGTTTATTTATTGTCCCGTTGTAGAGAAAGTTTTGTTTTTGTGAAAACATCGAAACTAAACATTTTCAAACTCAATTATTACCTCCAGTAGGAAACAGAGAGGCATTTGCCAGGCGTGTATTCGTCAACGTGTATGTGATCGTCCAAACGATCGCGAATCAAACGCAATGTTTGCGAATATAAAACTTCGAGCTGAAGTGATTGGCAAAAGAAGTGCAAAATGTGGTACACTTCCGACAGTGGATCCGAACTTTCTGCGAGTCTCGCTTGGACAACCTAAATTAAAAAAACAATTGTAATTCCAGAATAACTAAAATAACTAATAAACTAATAAATTAATAAACTAATAAAATAACAAACTAAGAAACTATTAAACTAAGAAACTAATAAACTAATAAATTAATAAACTAACAAACTAATAAACTAACAAGCTAAGAAACTAATAAACTAAAAAACTAATAAATTAATAAACTAACAAACTAAAAAACTAATAAACTAATAAACTAAAAAACTAATAAACTAATAAACTAAAAAACTAATAAACTAAAAAACTAATAAATTAATAAACTAACAAACTAATAAACTAATAAATTAACTATTAACTAATAACTACTAGAGTTGAAAAAACATTGACCGATAAACAAGAAAGAAATATTTTCAAAACCGAAAAAATCCGAGAATGAAAAAAATGAATTGAAACTAAGCTACAAATTAAAAGAGAAATTGTTGAGAAAAAATTTTGAACCTGATGAACATATCGTGTTTGCAACGAATGAACTAGGGCTTTTCCATCTCCAGTTTCTCGATCGGAAACTAGAATTTCAAGTTCCAGTAAACGCCACGGAACTGCGTGTCCATCGCCCATAACAGTAAGAGAAACGGAAAATTCTTGTTCCACAAGAAAAGTAACTCTTCCTGCGTCAATCTAGAAATTAAATAAAAAAAATTACACCTCAAAAGATCAATTTTGTCACTTTTTACAAATATTATTTTGTTATTGTATAAAACAAGTTCTTTAATTCTTTTTTTGAAAAACTAATATAATTTTTCAAATTGTCCTTCCGAGGATCATTTTTCAAAATGAAAATATGCAAGGGTGTGGAACTCAGAATATAATTATTTAAAGCGTTGCCTTGAAACAATTATTAATGCGTTTAAATAATTATTTAAAGTTTTACCTCAACATAATTATTAGCGCCATTCAATAATCATTAGCAGTCAAACTTTCAAATCAAATTTGAGTTATAAATAAAATATAAAAAATAAAATATAATTATAAACCTTCAGATTTCTCATTTGCGGAAGTAAATTTCCAGTCACTAATCGATGCTGAATCACTTGATTTAGTCGTTGAAGAGTGCTCTTTTTTTCGGCAGGAGTTATCGGATCCGGAGGCACAATTCGTTCCTGTTTAAAAAAGTGCAATTAAAGAAAATTCTGATAAAGTTTATTTCCAAGCATTTAACAAATATATTAATACATTTAATATTTAACAAATTTAAATTATCATTTAGATAATAAAACCCTTAGCAAGTTAATAATAAACATTCTTTTCGTTTAAATAAACATTCTTTTCGTTTGAATAAAAATTCTTTTCGTTTGATTAAACATTCTTTTCCTTTGAAGAAACATTCGCTCTATTTAAACAACCCCTACGCAATTCGACGCAATTTCCATTCAATAAAAATGGTTCAAATTCTTACAAAAAATGCGTTTAGTGATTGAAAACTTTAAAGAAAATACCTTTATGCAGGTAGGTAATCGACTATAGGTTCCTGTCGTTAAAACTTCAACGGCGGCAGGAATATGAAAATTAGGAAGTCTCGCGTGAACCAGCGTTTCACGTGCCATTCTCGCTAGCATATCGGCAGTATCAACAAAAAGCAGAGATTGTTTGTCCAAAAATGCCATGATTCTCTGGGGGAAAAACACAAAATTGATTCGATAAACAAATAAAGTTTGAAAAATCTAAAAAAGTGTATTGTAAAATTTAATTGTAAATTATATTGTACAGTTTTCTGTAAATTATACTGTAAATATTGTGTTTTTAAAATGTAAATATTGTGTTTTTAAAATGTAAATATTGTGTTTTTAGAATGTAAATATTGTGTTTTTAGAATGTAAATATTGTATTTTTAGAATGTAAATATTGTGTTTTTAGATTTTTTTAAAATCGTTTTTAAACTTACGGCAGATTTGTCGACTTTCGAGGCACTGTTGGCCCATTTCACAAGAGCTAAAAGTCGAACGAACAATTGTCTCGTCCTTGCTGCGAAATTGTAAATTTCAATTTTTCGCTCCATGTCTGTTTTTCTAGGCAGTCTGGAAAATAATTTCAAATTGTTTATTACACAAAATTCATTTAGCAAAATAAAAAATTTAAAAAATACAAAATGTATAAAATACAAAATTTATAAAATACAAAATTAATAAAATACAAAATTAATAAAATACAAAATTTAAAAAATATGTACAAAAGTTCGTAAAATCATAACAAACTTTGATAAATTTACAATTTCTAGTAAAACACGCGTAGTTTCTTTTCTTTGAGCAAAAAAATGAAAAATACTTACAATTCGGCGAGAACAGTGAGTTCGTGATAAGTTCTTTGAATAATAAAATCAATTAGCATTCCTAGAGAAATTGAACCGCCACGATTTCCCTCCTGTGGAATATTATTAGCCACAGGAGTTTGATGACCTTCCAAAGGCACCGGAGACATCTTGACGCACTAATGAGCCCAAAGGGCTAACTTTTCTATATAAAACCCTATTCAATTTGGAGGTTAGAACATCCTGAAATAATCAACATATTTTTTTAAACACCAATGTCAAACTCACGCAATTGTTGATAATAACAAAAAGCGTACACAATATACTCGACAGTACACGCTACAATACTACAGTAGTACAATACTACAATTGCACAGTACCACAATTACACAATACTACAATATTCGACACATTTCATCATCATTTCATTCACAATTTCCTATTTTCACTGCACAATTCTTATCCAAAAATAGGTCCATGGAAGTAAACAATTTCTTACAATTGTTTAAATTGAAATGTAAACAATTTAACCCAATCGTCAGATTAATCGTTAATAAACAAATACACGTGCAATAAATTAAAAAAACGGAGCAGAAATATCGAATTTCAATGCTTGTCAAAAATTCTAACCTGTTTTCAGAAAAAGGTTCAATCCTTCGAATCGCTGCACAACTTCATGTTGGTGAAAACTAAAGAATACGAAGAAAATTTATAGTAAAATCGTGATTTCCTGCAGTTATTTCCAGACAAAATTATCGAAAAAGTTGCAAACTGAAAATCCTGCACCGGAAAACACAAACGTTTTGCGATTTGGACCTTATTTTCACTTTTTTGATCAGGGAAATGCAATTGTTGATAACTATAGACAACTGGCAGTGAGATAAATGTAGTTTTTTGTTTATCTTCCCCACAAAAAGTCTATTTTTCGAGATATAATTAAAAATTAAGTGCAGTAAACACGTCCTACTTTCACTAATGTTCACTAATTAGTGCGACGTTGCCATTCACTGGTGAGTTGGTGACCATGGTGACCAACTGATGACGACAGTGCAGTGTTGCCAAATGTCGCTGGTAAAGTATTTTTTTTCTTCAAGTTTTGTTACCATTTTTTCTTGCAAAAGCAAGGATTGTTTCGATATTGATAGAATAATGATACTTTTAATTGTTTATTCATGTTCTTTGCCTTCGTAATAACCCTTTAACACAACTATGCTTTAGAAATTTCAAATTTTCGCGCAATTTCTGCGCACGCGCACTCCGAAAATTTCACATTTTTAAATCATTTTTAGCAATTTTAACAGAATTTCTCAATATTTATGGACAAAAAACGCACAATACATTTTTTATCATCTTTTATAATTAATCGCAAATAATATTTATACACGAAAATTCGCAATTTTTATATTTTGCAGGAAGTAGTAAGAGTGTCGTCTGCTACGAAAAACTTGACATTTGTTGACGCTAACAATTTTTTTCAAAAAAAACGTGTCAAGTCTTCTTGAAACTTGTAAACACTGTTAAAATATAACGAAATCTACTTCTCAAAAATTTTGCATTCCACATTCATGAAAATCAGATGAAAATTTAACATTTTACCGAAATCATAACCTGTTGAACTATACCGTCTTTTTCGAATCGAACCTGTCAAAGTATGTCATTTCGGTCATTTCTTTTATTTCAGGAGTTTTAGTGTCGTAAATTGTCAAGTGTCCTTAGTCTGTGATGAGAAGATATTTTTAATAGAAAAATAGAAATCTAAAAAAAGTGTTAAAATGGTTTTGAGCGAAGGTCCAGATCCCGAGAGTATGGGTTGTGGTTTTAACGCTTTCAAAGAAATCGAGGAAGTCAATGCATTAATTAAAGAACTCAGAGTGGCAGATTTGCCTTTTCGGTCAGTAGAAAAAAACAGGGAACAATTCAAATATATTTTGACTCAATACCAGGATCAGCCGCATCTCCTGGATCCACATCTTGAGAATATTTTGGATCCTATGCTGGAGATTGTCAAAAATGAAAATATCCCCGACAGCATTAAACACAATGTTTTTAAATATTTATATATCCTCATGTCCGTTAAGACTTACAAAAAAACTGTCACGTATCTCCCGCACGAGGTAAATTTCGTTTCTCGTCTTTCTAAATTTGCGAGTTTGAAATACATTTTTTGTAAATTTTCTTTTTTGTTCATATTTCAGTTTTTATTTTTCTTATTTTTTGTTCTTTTTTCTCTTTATTCTTATTTTAGATTATTTTATTTCGATTTTTGTTTTGTTAATTTATTATTATCATTATTATTATTATCATTATTATTATTATCATCATTATTATTATTATTATTATTATTATTATTATTATTCTATTATTATTATCATCATTATTATTATTATTATTATCATTATTATTATTGTTCTATTATTAGTATTATTTTATTTTCTTTCTGATTTTATTTATTTGCCTCTTTTTTCTGTATCTTTTCAAAAATCGTTTTCTTTTTTTATGTTAAAATAAAATTCAACTGATTTTGTTTTCAAAAAAAAAAGAGCATTTAGAGTAGAAAGTTGATGTTTATTTGCAAACATTTGCGTTAATTGTTGTATCAAAAGTTTTCACTTACAGAAGTTAATGTTTTTGGTTTTTTTTTAGGTAATGGATCTTTTGCCAGTTTTACGGATGTTGGAGAAACAAAATTCGACTGATAATGAAACTTGGGAAACACGATACGTTCTTTTAATTTGGCTGTCAATTATTTCAAAAATCCCTTTTCCACTTTCGCGTCTAGAAGTTGAAGAACACGTGGATCCAGAAAAAACTATAATTTTCAGGTAGAAACGAAAAAAAGCACGAAAAATTTGCCAATCTTGAAATTGTTAATTTTGTACACGTAAGAAATTCAATTTTCTGCATAAAATGCGAAAATTGTACCAAAACGATATTAGAAATGGAATTAAAATAATGCTAATGATAAAAGTTAATAATAAAAGCTAATAATGAAAGAATAATAATAAAAGAATAATAAAAGTTTGTAAAGAGAGAGTTTGTAAAAGAATGATAAAAGTTTGTAAAAGGATGCTAAAATTTCGTAGAAAGATGCTAAAAGTTTGTAAAAATATCCTAAAATTTGGTAGAAAGGTGCTAAAAGTTTGTAAAAATATCCTAAAATTTGGTAGAAAGGTGCTAAAAGTTTGTAAAAAATGCTAAAAGTATTTATAAAAAAAACTGCAATTGTATATAGAAAAATGCAAAAAGTAGAAACTAATTAAGTTTCGTTTTTTTAGGATCGTACGGATATGTCAGCTTTACTGTTTTTCTAAAGATTCTTGCTCGGACGCTGCTGTATTTTTAATCGCCAATTTTCTCACTCGATCCGATGTTAAAAAACTGTTTTTGGAAGAAATGATAATGTGGTGTTTGAAGGTATTTTTCTCTTTCAGCTCAAGTGAAAGTTTAAATTTTGTTACATTTTAATAAATTTTGATACATTTTGATAAATTTTGTTACATTTTAATAAATTTTGATACATTTTGTTACATTTTAATAAATTTTGATAAATTTTGTTACATTTTGATACATTTTAATAAACATTGATAAATTTTAATAAATTCCTTGTCTTTCAGTGCCTGGACGAAAATTCATCGAGACATGGATCTCTGGCCGTTTTGGCTTCAATTTTAAAACATTGTGGTCGTGAAGATCTCAAGCCGTATACTCAAAAGTTGTTGGACTCGATACTGATAATAAAATTGAATGACAATCCCGACGTTCTCGTTAGAAAGTTCGCCATGAAAGTTGTTCAACGAATAGGTATATTTGCAATGCAATTCCGAAATTGATAGTTAGACAAAAAACACGACAAATTGGATATTGATTTGAAAATTTCAAAAAAATTAAAATTGTCACGATTACAAGGCCATAAAGAAGTAAAAATACACCTTAAATGTTACTTTAAATTTGGCAACAATTTAACACTTTCATCAAAGGGATTTTTCCCGTGTCATTTTCTAAAGCAAAAGAAATTTTAAATTAATATTCAACATTTTTTAGATTCTCTTTTTGAATTGGATGGTATTGTACGAATACATTTGATACATTTAATACATTTAAATAAATTTAATACATTTAACACATTAATTACATTTAGAATACATTAAGTAAAAGTAAAAGAAAAATGAATTTCAAATTAAAATGAATTTAAAAATTTTTGTAAATTTTTAATTCCACATTAAATTAATTTCATTCGTTCTGTTTTTCAGGATTTGTTTTATTGCGAACGAAACTTGCATCGTGGCGATATCAAAGAGCGAGCAAGCCAATCAGTTTAGTTTCCAGTGTTCCTAATACAAAAATCACAGAAGTTGTTATAGATACGAACAAAGCAGAAATGGTTTCTGAAATCGAAGACGAAGACATTCCGCCAGTAATTGAAGATATCATAGAATTTTTGATTCAAGGAATGCGCGATAAAACCATCATTATTAGGTGCTATTTTTAATCACTTTTGTCTTCCGAGACTGAATATTTCTTAGACAGTTCTTTTATACATTTAGTATATATTTTTACATTTTATTTTACGTTTTATTTTATGTTTTGTTTTATATTTTGTTTTATGTTTTGTTTTATATTTTGTTTGTATTTTGTTATATATTTAATCTCGCTTGTTCGGATTTCTTTCGATATTTTTTATTTCGCAGAGAATATTTTTTCCATATTTCCAATACTTTTTGTTTCGCTCGTTCGGAATATTTCCTTTCGATATTTTTTATTTCATTTCACGAGAGTATTTTCTATACTTTTAATTTTACTTCTTCAGAGTATTTTCTTTCTACATTCTTTATTTCATTTCTTAATATTTTCTTTCACTATTTTATTTCGTTTCTTCAAAGTTTTCAGAGTTTCATTTCGTTTCTTTTCTATTTACTTTTTTCGTTTCTTAAAAATATTTTCTTTCGATACTTTTTTCCGTTTCTTTTCTACTTACTTTTTTCGTTTCTTCAACTTATTTTTATTTTACATTATTCCGACCCAAACTAATGTTTGCCTTTTTGTCAGATGGTCGGCAGCGAAAGGAATCGGGAGAATAACTGCTCGATTGCCGATTGATTTAGCAGACGACGTCGTCGGATTCGTTTTGAATCTCTTCTCTGGACGAGAATCAGATTGTGCCTGGCACGGCGGTTGTTTGGCTTTAGCAGAACTTGGTAATCTATTTTTTATTCAATTTCTTTTCTTGTATTTTTTTTCGTTTATCCTACTTTCGTAAAAATCTTTATTAACATTTTTAACAAACTCCAAAAAGTAGATACAAGAATTGTTTTTCATTTTGTTTTGTTTAAATTCTTTTATATGAGTTTTTTATGAGATATACTAATTAAATTTTTTTAAAAACTTCAATAAAATTATTATAATAATTGAAATCATTAATGTTAATTTTATTAAAGTTTTTTTTATTATAATTGAAATGATTAATGTTAATTTTATTACAGTTTTTTTAATTATAATTGAAATGATTAATGTTAATTTTATTAAAGTTTTTTTTATTATAATTGAAATGATTAATGCTAATTTTATTAAAGTTTTTTTTTAATATAATAATTGAAATGATTAATGTTTGAAATTGTAGGAAGAAGGGGATTGCTGTTACCTCATCGGTTGAAAGACGTTATTCCCCTCGTTCTGAAAGCGCTTGTTTTCGACGAACCGAGAGCTTATGGGTCTGTGGGATCCATTATAAGAGACGCTGCATGCTACGTTTGTTGGTCTTTTGCAAGGGCTTTTGAACCTCATATTTTTTTGCCTCACGTCAAAGAAATCGCAGCTACTTTATTAACCGTCACCTGCTTCGATCGAGAGGTGCGCTTCATCAAATTTTCACAAAATAGAAAATATCTATTAATTTATTATTAATTTTTATCTATCTATTATATATAATCTAAAATACGAAAATAAACTCTTTCCAAATAAGTTTCTTTCCAAATAATTCTCGGTAGAATTTATTATAAATATTATTTATATTTTCAACAGAGAAACTTAAAAACACAAATAAAAGAAGGTTAGACTTTAAATCTAAACACTTAGGGATTCTATTCAAATGGAATTTGTGAATATTTTAGATCAACTAGAGTTTTAATTAATCGAAATCTAGTTTCGGTTTGAAAAGAATTTGAAAAGAGTTCAAAGAGTTTGAAAAGAGTTCAAAGAGTTTGAAAGGAGTTCAAAGAGTTTGAAAAGAGTTCAAAGAGTTTGAAAGGAGTTCAAATAGTTTGAAAAGAGTTCAAAGAGTTTGAAAAGAATTTGTTCAATTGTTGATAATAATGTAATCGACTAAAATTTGTATGTAAAAAATTTGTAATTTTGTTAAATTAATGGTCAATTTGTTTGTAGATAAACTGTCGTCGAGCAGCTTCAGCTGCTTTTCAGGAAAATGTTGGTCGACAGGGAAATTTTCCACATGGTATTGACATTTTTACAGTCGCCGATTACTTCGAAGTTGGAGTCCGAAGCAATGCTTTTCTTAAAATTAGGTATTTTTTGTTACAATATTTTATGCCACTTTATGTAAATTACATTCTATGATTTTTTTATTATTTTAATAATGATGATGCGATGTAGTTTCGATTTGTTAAAATTCTTTGGTGATGTTTGTTATTATTTATAATTATTTATTATTTACATTATTATTAATATTATTATTAACATTATTATTTAGATTATTATTTAGATTATTATTAACATTATTATTTAGATTATTATTAACATTATTATTTATATTATTATTAACATTATTATTTGCATTATTATTAACATTATTATTAACATTATTATTAACATTATTATTAACATTATTATTAACATTATTATTAACATTATTATTTATATTTATTATTAATATCATGTTTATTATTTATCGAAATTGCTTTTTTTTATTTGTTTAATTTTTACTGCGCTTTGTTTTAAACAAATAAAATTTGATTTGCAGTGTTCACATAGCGCAGTTTGAAGAGTACACAAAGCCACTGATTGATCATTTGATAGAAAAGAAAATTAATCACTGGGATACCTCAATTAGAGAACTTGCTGCCAAGGTGAATTTCTACTTATAAAAATATAAATAGATATTCAATTTTCAAACATTTAAAAAAAGTTTAACGAAAAAAGAGTGAAGAAAAGCTATACTTTTACTTGCATTGTCATTCAATTTTAATTAAATTGAGTGTAATTGAATCAATTGAATTTAATCGATTCTACTTAATTGAATTGATCGTTTTGAATTTAATCGATTCTATTTAATTGAATTGATCGTTTTAAATTTAATCGATTCTATTTGATTGAATTTAATCTATTCTATTTAATTGAATTGATCGCTTTGAATTTAATCGATTCTATTTAATTGAATTTAATCTATTCTATTTAATTGAATTGATCGCTTTGAATTTAATCGATTCTATTTAATTGAATTTAATCGATTCTATTTAATTGAATTGATCATTTCGAATTTAATCGATTCTATTTAATCGAATTGATCATTTCGAATTTAATCGATTCTATATAATTGAATCGATCCTATTCAATTAATTGCATTAATTTACAATGCAAAATTACTATACAATATTTTTTTCTTAATTTTCAGGCCCTGCATAATTTAACACCAAGAGATCCACACTACATGGTGGAAACTGTGATCCCAAATTTATTAGAAATGGTCGATTCGATTGATTTGAATGTTCGACACGGGCTGGTTTTAGCAATCGGTGAAATCCTGGAAGCACTTTATGTCGAATATAATGACGAAATTAGCATCACGATTGGTAAAAGAAAAAAAAAGAGAGAAAAAAAATGAAAAAAATGTTTAACAATGAACTAGATTTTAATGAATTAATTAATTTAATTTAAATCTTCAACTTTTCAATTCTAACTGAATTTGTTAATATTTTAGGAGAATCGGCAGTCGAGAAAATTAAAAAAATCGTACGGACATTTAAAACCAGAGGACAGTTCAAAGGATTAGGTGGTGAATTGATGAAACAAGCTTGTGCTACTCTGATTAAAAAATGCGCCATCATACATTTCCCGGTTCATTCCACGGAAGTTGTTGGTAAACAATTTGTATTCAAATTTGAACTTTTTTTCAATTTTAGTTCAATTTTAATTCAATGTGAACTTTGTTTCAATTTTAGTTCAATTTTAATTCAATGTTAACTTTGTTTCAATTCTATTTCGATTCAATGTGAACTCTTTTTTTAATTTAAATCTTTGTTTCGATCTTTGTTTCAATTTTATTCCAATTCAATGTGAATTTTGTTTCAATGAAATTGAAAATTGAAATTTTTGCTTCAATCTTTGAACTTTGCTTCAATTTTATTTAAATTTAATATAAAATTTATAATTGTCTCGATTTTTATTCAATTTGAACTAATTTCAATTTGAACTATTTTTCAATTTCAATCTTTGTTTCGATCATTGAACTTTGCTTCAATTTTATTTAAATTTAATAAAAACTTTATAATTGTCTCAATTTTAATTTAATTTGAGCTTTCTCAATTTTAATTTAATTTCAATTTAATTTGAACTTTGTTTCAAATTAAAGAAAGTTTAGAGTTTTTTAGAAAATTAAAAGTTAGAAAATTAAATTAAATGAAAATAAATATGAGTAAATGCTACAAAAAGGTGTTATTTTTTTCAGCGGACTGGCAAAATTTATTGGAAGAGTGTTTAAACCACGAGGTGCTTGCTATAAGGTCAAAAGCTGCTGAAGCTCACACAGAGTTTTTCGCAGAATATTATACAGATAATTACATGAATGGCGGTGTTCGCAATGAGATAATTAATCGTTATTTAGGCAATTTATGTTCAAGCAATCAAATTTTGCGAATTGGATTTGCCCAAGCCATTGGTAACAATTTTCATTTGGTTTAAATTTAATTTTAAATCAAACTAAATTTTAATCTATTTTTTTTTTAAATTTTACTTGTTTTAGTAAATACAAATAAATTTTAATCTAATTTTTTAAATTGCATTCAAGTTGAATTTTAAATCGAATTAAACTTTATTTCAATTTTAGATCGAATTTTATTTCAATTTTAGATCGATTAAATTTTATTTCAATTTTAGATCGAATTTTATTTCAATTTTAGATCGAATTTTATTTCAATTTTAAATCAAACTGAATTCAAATTTAATTTCTAATTAAACTAAATGTGACTAATTCTCCACTGAACTTTTGAATCTAGTTTTAGATCGATCTATGTTTCTTTAAAGTCTAGTTACAATCTATATTGAAGATCAAATTGATTAATTTTTTTACTTCTACGTTTTAGGCCATTTTCCACTCTTTGTGATTAAAGAACGAGCGGATAATATTATAGAAGCGTTGATCGCTTGTACGCAAATAACAGAAGAAACTTCAAAATGGTCAGAGAGCAGAAAGCAGGCCCTTCATTCTCTAACGATGATTTGTCAGACTTTGGACACTACCAATTCCGGTATCGATGATTTTATAAATCGTAATTAAAACTACTCAAGAGTTTCTCTCTAAAACAAAAAATAACAGAGAGAAACTGAAACAATTAGTGATTAAGATAAATTTAATGATTAACAAAAATTTAATCATTAATATAAATTGAATGACTAACACAAATTTAATCATTAATATAAATTGAATGATTAACAAAAATTTAATCATTAATATAAATTTAATGATTAACAAACATTTAATCATTAATATAAATTGAATGTCTAACAAAAATTTAATCATTAATATAAATTAAATGATTTACAAAAAGTTAACATGATCAACAAAATTTGCAAAAATTGCAAATACAATAAATATATAAAATGTAAAATACAAATTACAAATGTCACTTTTTGTAATAAGAAATCAATTGTAAAATTATTTCTTTCAGACACGTGGAAACAATTTGTCAATCAACTGTACGATTGTTATTTGTTGGCTTTGAACGAGTATACAACAGACAGTCGAGGAGATATCGGTGCTTGGGTTCGAGAAGCCGCCATGACTTCAATTAATGTACTTAATTAATTATTCGCGAATTTCTAAATTCCATAAAAAATACGCTTAATCAATTAATCGCTATTTTTTAAATTTCATAAAAAATTGTTAAGCATTCTCTTCAATTTTTCGTTTCTTTGCTAATCATAAACTTTAAGCAGACTCTTTAATTATAAACTTTTGACGAGATGAAACATTTTTCATTTTATTTCATTATTTCATATTATTTTCATTTCATCATTATATTTATATTTTTTTGCTTTTAATGTTACTGTAATATTTTATCTTTTGTTACATATTTTTAATATTACTGTAAAATTTTATTAACTTTTGTTACATATTTTTAATATTATTGTAAAATTTTCTTAACTTTTCTTACTGATTTTTGTTTTTACTATTTTGTTTCCTACCTTTCACTATATTTTCATTATTTTCTCGATTTAATATTAATTCTCAATTTAATTTCAGGTACTGACTACTTTAGTTTCTCAAGCGAATCTTTCGGGATTGTTGACAGAAACTTTAATGGCAAACATAGTCGGTGGAGTTGCTCAGCAAGCGGTCGAAAGAATCGACAAATTAAGAGCTCAAGCTGGCTCTATTTTTGGCTCTCTCATTCATAGGTAAATTACCAAAATTTGCAAAAAATTGTAAATTAAAAAGAATGTTATTTTTAAACGAATAGAATTTTTTCAAATTTAAATTTTATTTATGTTTTTATTTTATTATACATAAATAATCAAATTTTTTTGTTATTGTACTATTCTATTGTTATTGTACTATTTTATTGTTATTGTACTATTCTATTATTATTGCACTATTCTATTGTTATTGCACTATTCTATTATTTATTATACTATTTTACAAAACTATTTTTCAATTCTCAAAAGAAATTAATTCCCAAAAAATTAATCAAAAAAATGTAGTTGCAAAAAAATCACAAAATGAAAAACAAATTTTTTCTAATAAATTCTTTTCTAAAAACAGTGATCCAGGACTGCCGAATATTCCCTATCATTCCGAATTGAAGAGCATTTTTCCAGTTGAAGAGTGCAAGGACATTGATTGGAAAAAGGAGGCAATTACTTTTCCTCGCTTCATTAAAATGCTCAATTTTCCACCTTACACGGAAAGGCTTTTGCAAGGAATTATCTTCAGTGTGGGAGGTGTGACAGAATCGCTCGTGAAATACGCAAGTTTCTCGCTTTTCTCGTATGTCAAAGAACTTGAGGAAGACGCTCTCAAGGAACTTTGTGACAAAATTCTCGATATTTGCGAGGAGAGCCATAAAAACGAGAGAATGATGATTTCAATCTTGTCATTCCTGGACCGAATTCTCAGCTCCGGATGCATTCAAATCATCCTCGATGATCCCGAGAGCAAAATCCCTCATCGTATACTCAGTCTTCTTAAAAAGCAGATGAAAGTCATGCACAGTACACCAATGATCACCTGCAGCATCACAGTTATCTGTCAACTGCTTCAGGTACTTTTGAAACTATTTTGTTCCGTTTTTAAAGAAAAATGTATTTTTTCTCTTGGCCACAAAGAATTTTATGGAAGAAAAGAATTTTGTGGAAGAAAAGAATTTTATGTAAGAAAAGAATTTTGTGGAAGAAAAGAATTTTGTACAAGAATGAAACAATTTTTGTACGGAAATAAAGCAATTTTTGTTCATGAACAGATCAATTTTTGTACAAGAAAAAGCAATTATAAAAAAAAAATATTTTTCGTACAAGAAAATTGTTTATCAAGAGAAAAACATTCTTTTTGGTACAATGTTTATTTTGTATTTATTTTGTGTTTATATTTTTGTTGTATTTATTTTGTGTTTATATTTTTTGTATTTATTTTGTGTTTATATTTTTTGTATTTATTTTGTGTTTATATTTTTTTGTATTTATTTTGTGTTTATATTTTTTTGTATTTATTTTTTGTTTATATTTTTTTGTATTTATTTTGTATTTATATTTTATTGCATTTATTTTGGCTGAATTGATTTTATTTTGAATTTTTCTTTTAGGTGAGAGGCTCGGCGAGTAAACAGGCGTTCGTTCAGCTGAGTCTTTATCTGTGCAATAAATTCAAATGTATAAGGAAAGCGACTGCAATTCGGACCTATGAGGCGTTTACTCTTTATGGTGAAGATATGGATTTGTCGGAAGAAGATCTCGCGACTTTATTGACGGAATTGAACGACACGGATTGGGAAAAGCCGGCCGAGGAACTGAGACCGATTAGAAATCATCTCTGTGAATTAATGAAAGTTCCCGCTCCCACGATCCAAACGAAATCTAAAAACTGAAAGATTTTTAATGAAAAGGTCCGACGGGATTTTTCAATTCATTTGAACTTTGGAATATAGTGAGAAATTTTGTATAAATTTGCATTTTCGTAGATCGTAAAATCTATTTCAGTTGTTTATTTCTTTTTTTTAAAACAGCTAATTTAATTTTTTTTTTAAATTAATTTAAATTTAATTTTAATTTAATTTTTTTTTAAATTCTCAAAAGAGAATTTGTTAATTGTTTCAAATTTTTGCAAACTGTTTCAAATTGTAGCAAAATGTCTCAAATTGTAGCAAACTGTTTCAAATTGTAGCAAACTGTTTCGAATTGTAGCAAACTGTTTCAAATTGTAGCAAACTGTTTCAAATTGTAGCAAACTGTTTCGAATTGTAGCAAACTGTTTCAAATTGTAGCAAACTTTTTCAAATTGTAGCAAACTGTTTCAAAATGTAGACTATTTTTAATTATTTAAAACGACTATTTTCTACTGTTCAAAAATGCTATTTTCAATTATTTAAAACGGTTATTTTCAATTATTAAAAAAGGCTATTTTCAATTCTTTAAAACACTTTCACGATTGTTCAAAACGTTTGTTTTTAATGCCAAAGAACGAATGCTCTCTATTTTTAATATTTTACTTTTAAAGCTTCTATTTTAAATTGAGTTAAAAATATAAAGTAAATTTATTACAACTAAAATTTATTACAATTTTTTACAACTAAATTTTGTATGGAAATATTTTTCAGGTGGGACGTTCAAAACACCCAGGAAACTAACGATTTAATTAAAAAGAAAAAAGAAATAGTGACAACTCGAAGATGTAACTAATTTTTTAGATTTGGTAGATGCAGCTGTTTGTAAAATACATTCATTTGTTTTCTACAAATTTGATAATATAGAGCTTAAGACTAATGTTACTTTGTTTTTATAATGCAAAATTAATTATCTTGTCATCATGTTTCAGTGAAATCAATCATTTTATTTAATAGTACGCTTTAAAATAAAAATAAAGAAACAAACGAGTAATGAATCCTAAATCACAGTTATTTTATATTTAATGTTTAAAATTAACAAACAAAAAAATTTACAACAATGAATATAGAAAGATTTTCATAGTTGCACATTTTTTGTTGTTGTAATTTTTCACTTTTGTTGTATTTTTTCACTTTTTTTGTAATTTTTCACTTTTTTTTAAATTTTTAAAAAAATGTTTCTGATTTTTTAACAAGTTTTCCAAAAATTTCAATTGTTTTTCTTTCTTCTCATTTTCCAAGTTCAACTTTGATTATTGCTTATCAAATTCGATGAATTTTAAACTCAGTAGATTTTATACACTTTTTTTTAATAAATAACAAATTTTATGAATTCATTTAGAATAATGCGAATACTCTGAAATATTAAAAATACTTGTTTCTTTTATCAATTTTATTGATAATTTGTTTAAAATGGCGTCTTTGCACAAAATGTATTTTAAGAACTGTAAATAATGTGTAATTCTCGTCTATTTTATAAATAAAAATAACTTTTGATTAAAAAAAGGTGTTTTTTTGCCTGCATGAAAGATAATTTAGTTTAATATCAAAAATGGTACAAACTCTTTGAAAAATTAAAAAGAAGGTTTTATTACTTCTTTTGTGTAATTAATAAGTACTTTTAAATAATAAGTACAAAAACAGAAAAATCGTCCAATAATAAAAAAAGATTACAAAAATAGAAACAACAAAAATAGAAAAATAGAACAAAAATTTCTAAACTTTAAATTAAACTTTAACTATAACTAATTTTAACTAAACTCTAAATGCCTCTTTTTCGCTTTTTCTTTTTCTTCTGAATCTCACTTTCATTTTTTCCACATTTACCGACAAATTTCTTTCCCCTACATATTTTTCAAACTCTTTAATCATCAGTCTCATACCGCTTTCCTGTCAACAAAACCACATCATCCGTATATGACAGAGAAAAGATAGTAATACCCTTATAATCCTCTATCTTTTTTTCCCTCTCCACTATCCATTTTATGCAATTTTTCCAACCAATTTAAAATAATTTTAAATACAATAAATAAATACAATTTAAATACAGTAAATAAATACAATAAATAAAATTTAAATACAATAAATAAATACAATAAATAAAATTTAAATACAATAAATAAAATTTAAATACAATAAATAAATACAATTTAAATACAATAAAAAATAACAATAAAAATAATAAACAACGTAAATAGTAAAAAATATCAAAATAGAAACAGTGAAATTTAACATAACAGATCAAAAGGTTGAATATTACGTTTAATAAAAAATAGTACAAAAATACAAACTCATAGTTAAAAAAATTACAAAAAAATATATTCAAATATTTTACAAATTTATTCATTTTGTTGTATGTACAATTTTCTTCATTTTTACATTAAACTTCTTCATTTACACATTAAATTACACACCATACATGGAATATCCATTCACGTAAAATACAATTACGTCAAAAAAATAAAATAAACTCGAATATAAAACAATTAAAAATATACAAATACATTGTCGGAATGAAAATCAACTGCAGATAAAAATCCAAATTTCTTCAATCAATAAAAATATTAATACAAAAATTAATAATTGTAATTATAGATCTAATTTGTCTTGTTTGTTCAATTTGCTCTATTTTTATCTCGATTGCTCAATTTGTTCTAATTAAAATTCCATCTCTAATCTCATTTATTCAAATTAATTTTCAACTTCAAATATGCATTCTTTCTCACTGAATTTCTACTCTTAATTCAATCCTTTTCAATTAATTCTTCCTCAAATTTTTTTCGATGAATTATTATTTTCCAATGCATTCTTCCTGCAATTATTTTTCTAATCAGATTCTTCTTTCAATTCTTTCTAATCAATTATTTCTCCAATCAGATTCTTCTTTCAATTCTTTCTAATCAATTATTTCTCCAATCAGATTCTTCTTTCAATTCTTTCTAATTAATTATTTCTCCAATCATTTTCAAACTTCTAGCTACATTTTCTAACTACATTTTCTAACTAACTAACATTTTCTAACTACATTTTTTAACTAACTAACATTTTCTAACTACATTTTTTAACTGACATTTTCTAACTACATTTTCTACTACAAAAATTAACATTCATTTCTTCTTTCTAAAACGTCGGTTTTAAAATATAAACACTATATTACAATTCCATTCGATTAAAATCCTTTTTCAAATAAACATACCATCGGTACAGGCAGCTATCAAATTCTGTAAATCTCGGTTCGATAAAAATTTAGAAACATTTTCTACCGTTTCATAAATAATCCTAAACCGAGAACCTATCGCTTTATTCAATAATTCGTAAGCCGATTTCATTAAACACACACGATCGAATCCAATGCCAATTCTTTCTTTCAAAACTTCCGCATATTCAGGAAATAACGTGCCAACTTCGCTACCTGGCAATAAAATCAATCTCACATCTTTATTCTTCGCCAAAAGCGTAAGATTCCTCTTACTAGCCACCAGCACATCATAGTACGTTAAACCTTCACAAATCTTGGTCACTTTCATCAAATTAATCTCCCTTCGACAATGCAAGTAATAATTAAACAACCAGCCAATTTGCAAATAATTTAAAATCCTCTTCAACACTTTCTTATCAAGCGACAACAATCTCGCCACTTCTTGTATCAATAAAACGACAATTTTCGCACTTCTTCGATAATTAACAAAATACCTCTTTGGACTATTTTCACCCCTCCTCAAATAATCCAACATACTAAAATAATAATTCCTCGTCGCAATATGAAAACCCAATCGATCGTCTTCCAAAAAATAGTCAACCTGAGTCCCGCTAACAAGCAAAAATTTCACCACCTCCGGATCTTTAATTAATAAACCAAACAACAAAGGCCTAAATACCGACATTCTACTTGCACGATTAAAATGCAGTCCATTCAACAAGCACATTTTCAAGACGATTCGAAAATTGTGATTAACATTACGAAGCACATTAGTAATCGGATCAACAAAAAGCGTCTCAAAAGGTATCAAACCCTTCTTCGATTCCCAATTCAAATCAGCGCCATAATGAAGCAACATTTGTATCATACACTTCCCCGCAAGACTCTCAAATTGCTGCATAGCCGCAAAAATAACCGTCAATCCCCACGGCGTTATTGCATCCAACCTCACACCCCTTCTCAACAAAAACTTCACAATCCCCACATTTTCCCTGTAAACAGAAAAAAAGAGCGCATCTTCCAAAAATCGATTCCTCACATCATCAGCAATATCAAGATTCAAAAACTTCTCAATAACCTCCGCACTTTGCACCCGAATCGCCAGATCAAATGTCCAAGCTTGCACGCAAACAGTCAACAACAATTCGACAATCCCAGCCCTGTCCGTCAAAATCGCATTCGTAAAGCAAGTTTCAAAAACACTCTGCGATATCCAAACCCTGCCTAATCCGAGACTGATTTTATGCACTTCCAAAATGAACTCAATCACTTTCATCTGATTCGTCTCTATCGCGAGCAAAATCGACTTGCCCTCTTTCTCCACCTCGGAAAACCCAATCCCGTACTCCAGGAGCAACCTCGCCAGCAAAGAATTGCGTCTCTCGATCGCCATCTGCAAAAACTCGAAACTCTCATTCTCCATCAACAATCCGGGTCGCTTTTGCAGCAAAATCTCCACGAGCATTTCAAATTCATAAACAATCGCATTTTCCATCAACACATAATAATCCCTGTTTTGGAAATTTGCACGCGACGTTACACAATTTATAAAAACACTGACAAACTCGGGATTCATCCGCAGATCCCGATTCTTCATAAACGCCTCGACGTCGTAAAAAATCCTCTCGTCGACTCTGGTCGCGAATATTCGTGGAATTATTCGGCAATTCTCCAGCTCTATTGCCAAATCTACTGCTGATATTCCCCTCCGGATGCAGGCATTCACACTCGCGTTGTAACTTATCAACAAGTCGATCAACTCCTCATTTCCGGCTTCAATCGCTAGATGAATCGCACTGTATCCTCGTAAAGTTCCATTTGATCCGATTTCCGAGAACTTGTAGCTTCCGTGAAGCAAAATGTTCTCGCACTTCGAAGCGTGCTTTTCAGAATAGTGGACATGTGATTCGAAAGATTCGTACAGTTCTGCGTAGACGTTTGCACCGTGGGTCAACAAGAGTTCTGTGATTCTTCTGTGTCCCGCGTGGGTCGCTGCGAGCAGTGGCGTCGACAGGTACATTTTTTCGACAAGTTCTTCGTCTATGAATACAATTTCATCGCTTTTGTTTTCATCTTCATTTTTGTCATTCTCCTGCTTTTTGTCATTCTGCTTATCATTCTCTTTTTTGTCATTCTGCTTATCATTCTCTTTTTTGTCATTCTGCTTATCATTCCCTTTTTTGTCATTCTGCTCATTATCCTCTTTCTTGTCATTCTCCTGTCCCGGATCCACGTGAGCTCCGTGTTCGAGCAACAAAACCACAATCCGTTCGTGTCCGTTTTGAGCAGCCGCGTGCAAAGGCGTCAAATATTTGTCATCCATACTATTCGGACCGACTCCGCAGTTCAAAAGAAGCCTCACAATCTCCTCGTTCCCATAAAACGCCGCCACGTACAATAACACCGGATCATGGATATTGCCAAAGGGAGTCAAAATTTTGAAGATTTCCGTGTTGCCGATTTGCGCCGCGGTGAACAAGGCGCTTCCGATGTTGCTGCTGCCCTTGGAAGAGGCGCCGTTTTGCAAAAGCATCAAAACCAGGTCAATGTTTTGCCTCTCGATGGCAATGTGAAGCGGAGTCCAGGAAAGCGTTTCGAAAACGTCGGCTGTGAGTGCCTTTTGAAAAAAGAGACGCATGATCTCGAAATTTTCAGTCTGTGCCGCCAAGTGCATTGGCGAGTGGTTCTTATTGCGGGGCAGGAAGAAACTCTCGGGGTGAGTCTGCAGAAAGAGATAGACGATCGAGGAAAATCCGAGCAGTGTCGCGAGTTCAAGAGCAGTGTAGCCGAATTTATTCGTAATGTGCAAAGAAGGACCCAGACGGCCCAAAAAGCCCACGATAGCGGCCATGTCTTGCTCTCGAACTGCAACGTGGAGCGCTGTGTTTCCTTCCGCATCCACCCTCGAGCGGAAATCGTACTGCAGAATCATTTGACTCAAAGACGCATGATTTCCCGAATTGAGATCTAAAACTGCGTTTTGTCCCTTCGTTTCGTCGATATGAAGAATGTTTTGGAATTCTCTCTCACCAGCTAAATTACCAGCTGATTTACCAGCGAGTTGATTATTCGATACAAACTCTTGGAAAATCTGTTGGTCGAAACCAATTTCGTAACCGGTAAGTAGTTGCGCTATTTCGAGATTTTTGTTGCTTATCGCCAAAGCAAGTGCGGAATTTTCCGGGTTTAATGAACAACAGTTGACACTGGGTGCGTGTGGGAGAATCAATTTCAGTATTTCTACACTTCCTGTCGAAGTTGCGAAGTAGACCAACTTGTTGATGTTCACTTTGGGTGAGATTATTCTGGCGTAGGGGGTGAAGTGGCACCCGAACACAAAGAGTCTTTTGAATGTTTCGAGACTTCCGCTCTGGATGGCTGTCATTAGTGGTGTGATGTTGTTGCTGTCCTTTAGAGTATAATCGGCGCCTTCGTGTAAAAGCACCTTGACGACGTCGGGAGAAGCGAACTTGGCCGCGATATGTAAAGGCGTGGAACCGTCGAATGCCTGGAAATTGACGGGGCACTTTTTCTCCACAAGGATTGGAATAATTTTGGCGTTTCCTCTTCTGGCAGCGTAATGCAAAATGGAGAAAGTGTTGTATTGGTCGGTGAGTGAAGCTCCTTTGACAATAAGGTCCTCGAGGATTTGAAGGGATTCTGAAAAATGGGAAGGATAATCAACGACTTTGAAAATGAGGGGAATTTTGTCTGAAGATAAGAGGCAAACGTTTATGTTTTCGTGTAAAAGAATTTGTACTAGTTGGTAAAATCCGGCGGCGATGGCCAGGTGCAGAAGACTGTTGTCGTTGCAGAATTCGAAGCCTTCGTGGAAATATCCGTGCCTTGATAAATGCCATCCGTTTTCGAGGAGAATTTGGGCTGATTGGAATTGTCTGGCGGAAATTGCTTTCACGAGAATGTCATAGCTTTCCGGAGTTTGGATTGGAATGTTGCGAGCGAGGTGGATTACTTCTTCTAGATTGCCTGAGAGGGCTGCAGATTCTAATCGTTTTAATTTGTTTTTTTCTACTACCGAAAACCATGCACGATCTTCTTTTGTTTCCATTTTTGTACAAATGTGGGGCTTGAATCTGTAAAGTAAAATTACTTTTTTGAGATGAAAATAAATCCGTTTGCACAATATGCAAGGTTGTTGTTTTATATTAACTTTATTGCATCCAACACTTATTAAGGAGGATTGAGGAATCAGACAAACATTGAAAGTGAGGTTATGTTTTTGTGTAAAATTTTGCTTTTTCAATTGGAAACAATCATTTATTGCAGTTTTCTTTAGTGAAAAGTTGCTAAATGTTATTTTAAACAAAATG
>WNHD01000479.1:0-56807 GCA_011057455.1 Ganaspis sp. Gsp50
GACGACGCAAATTTTCCAACTTTATGAATTTTTTTCTGTTTTCTGACAAAGAATTTAATAAAAACTTTTATTGCCATCTATTCACAAGATATCAAACTAAATTTACACCAAGCGAGAACTTCCATCACTTTAATATAAAAATTTTAATTATTAAAAAGTAGCCGTGGGAACAATAGCCCCTGGGTGGGTAATATAGCCCCGGTCGACGGTATTGAATTATAATTTTGACTGCTTTTAAACTTTATTCTCTTCATTTTTTCTTTTGTTCTTTGTTTTTCTTTTTCGACTTTTTTTTCTTTTTATTTTTTGTTCTTTTTTCTTGTTCTTATTTCTTGTTCGACTTTTCCTTCTTTTTATTTTTTGTTCTTTTTACTTGTTCTTATTTCTTGTTCGTATTTTTTATTGTTATTTCTTTCGCCTCGTTTGTTCTTTCAAATTTTTATTTTTTATTCTTATTTTTTCTTCTTATTTTTTTTCTCCTTTCTTCTATTTTTGCTTATCTCTAGTTTTTTGTTCAGTTTTATTTTATTTTTTCTTTACATATAAAGATTGCCGAATCTATTAAAGAAAATGAAACAAAATCAAAATTTAATTTTTTAAATGTTTATGTCTGTATTGTGAGATGATTAAAAATAATTTAAATTGCCATAGCAACGACATCTAGGGAAACTTTCAAGAGCCTTCTCTGTTTCTTCCTCGATATATTGAAGTAAGATTGCTCACAATAAAATGATATAGGTATTAATTTGTTTTGAAATTTTTTTGGAAGTATTATTAATAACAATGATATTATTCATATTATTATGTTATATATAATTTTTAATACTTTTTCGTATATTTTATACTTTTTCAATAAAAACATTCAACTTAATGTGAGACCAAGTGGTACCAATCGCCTGCAAAGAGGCAACCCTTTAAGAATTCTTGTCTTGAGATTGTGCAGGCGCTTTACTCACACACATTTGTTTTTATTTGTTTACACTAAAAAGGAATCTTTTATTGTAATTAATTGACGTTTTCCATATTTTTTTAATTAAAAATAATTAAACTTGTTATCTATGTAATTACGTTTTTTTAATTTGTCAACTTTTTGTGCAAATCAATAAAAAATTAAAATATATTTCTAGTTTGATTTATTATTGATTTAGTTATAAGTTTTTGTTTGCATTTTTTTAAAAAAATTATTGTTTGTTACAACATTTTGTTTCATAAAATATTTTGTTTCGTAAAACATTTTGTTTTTTAAAACATTTTGTTTTTTAAAACATTTTGTTTTGTAAAACATTTTGTTTCTTAAAATATTTTGCTTCTAAAAAAATTTTGGTTGTTAAAACATTTTGTTTCATAAAATATTTCGTTTCATAAACAAATAAAATAAATTTTTTATGTTTGTACGTATGTCACTACAATTAAATGATTGTTATTTTTCAATCATTTGTAATAAATATTTCAGACCTAACGCACGCAAATCATAAATAAAAAATTTGAAAATTAAAATAGAAAAGATTAACAGCAACTGGAATTTTAGAACCAATGAATGGTTTTTTTTTATTATCTTGGATTTCAAAGTAATTAAAAACACCAAGTTTAACTGTTTATAATAAAAAGCAAAATATCACTTAAGAGTAGTTTGTCATTTTTATTCCCACTTTTTATTTCACTTCTATACTTACCCTGAGCACTCTAAAGTTACCTGCATTAAAAGTTTTTTGTTTTTTTTTGTATCCATTAATGATGCTTTTTAAGTAACAAAAAAAGTTTAAAATAAATGGGGGTACTTGGTGTGGATCGGAGCGTTTTATTACCTTGGTCTACGCATGCCTATTTGTAAAATTGGTGTCATGGGGGTACGGTTGGTTGGTCACAACAAAACCTTAGTATCCGTTGCTAAGGACGCTCTTGGACGTCAGTATTGCCGTGAAAGCAGCCCTTTGAAGCGCAAAAGCATGGAAGCTTTTCATCTATTGTGCCATTTTGCATATTTTTCAGACTACAAACATAGCACTTCGGAGCTTTTTTGTCAACGTCGGCTTCGCAAGCTGTCGTGAAATCTTCTTGACGTGGATCTCCTCAAGTGATGGTTTTATTATACAGACGACCCAAATCCGCGTTTTCATATCCTAAGAGGTTATTTTTCATTGCTCTTTCTGAAATTTCAATTTATTGTTTAATTTCCTGCTCTCGTTTATTTATTCTTTGAATTTCAATTATTATTATTTTTCTGGTGAACAATCTTTTCTTTCAATGTTATGTTTATATTTTTTCAGTATTGTTTCAATATTTATACAATTTAGTTGTTTGTAGTATTTCATCATTTATTATTTTTATTGTTTATTATATTAACTTTTTATTATATTTAATTTTTATTATATTTACTGTTTATTATATTTACTGTTTATTATATTTACTGTTTATTATATTTACTGTTTATTATATTTACTGTTTACTGTATTTACTGTTTATTATATTTACTGTTTATTTTATTTACTGTTTATTATATTTACTGTTTACTGTATTTATTGTTTATTGTATTGATATTATGTTGTGTTGGCTTAATTGTAATTTATTCTAATAATTATTTAATACTACGTTGTAAATTTTAAATAACCTTTTGAAATTTTTGTATAAATTTTTAAAAAAGTAAAGTACTCCGAAATATCTATTAATATTTAAGATAATCTTTAAATAATAAAAAAACATTTTAAAATATTTGAAAAGAGCTTTCAATCATTGAAATTAACTTGAAATATTTGGAATCATGTTGAAATATTTATAATTATCTTGAACTATTTGGAATCATTTTGAAATATTTATAATTATCTTCAAATGTTTATAATTATCTGGAAATAATTTTAATTATCATGAAATTTTTGAAATTATTTAGAAATATTTGAAATTATCTATAAGTATTTTAAATGATCTATAAGTATTTTAAATTATCTTTGAATATTTAAAATTACCTTTAAATAATTGAAATTATTTTTAAAAATTTGGCATCATCATGACATAAATTCATATATTTTCAAATATTTAGAAATATGTTGAAATATTTGGTATCATTTTTAAATATTTAGGATTGTTGCAGAATATTGGGATTCATCTTAAAATATTTTTGAATATTTAGAAGTATGTTTGAATATTTGATGTATTTCTAAGATTTAGAATTATTTAGAAATATTTGGAATTATTTTAAAATATTTGGTATGAACTTAAAACATTTTCAAATATTTAGAATAATCCTGAAATGTTTAGAATTATCTTTAAATATGTGGAATCATCATGAAATCTTTTGAAATATTTTCGAATATTTAAAATCATCTTTAAAGATTCGGAGTAGGCTTAAAATATTCTCGAATATTTAGAATTATTTGTAAATATTCAGAAATATATCATGAATATTTTGACATATTTTCGAAAAATTTGAATTTTCTTTAGATATTTGAAATTGTCTATAAATATCTGGAATTATCTTGATGGATTTGGAATCATCTTAAATTATTTTCGAATGTTTACTATTATCTTTAACTATTTGTAATTATTTTGAAATATTTAGAATCATTATAAAATATTTTCGATTATTTAAAATTATCTTTAAATATTTAGAATTATTTTTAAATATTTAGAAATATTTTTAAATATTTAGAAATATCTTTCTACATTTCGAATTAAATTGGAATATTTTGGAATTTTTTCGAATATTAAGAATTTTCTTGAATCAGCTTACATTATCTAAAGAAATTTGTAATTTTCTAGAAATGAATTGAATCTTATTTGCCATTTTTTTCATATATTTAAAACTCTTTTACATTTAGAGAATTATCTTACAGTATTTGGAGCTTTTTGAAAAATTGTGAATTTTCTATCAATGTTTCAAATTTTTCAAAGTTAACCAACACCGAACTTTCAAAATGTTTTATCCATCGACAAATTTCTTGTTTATAAAATTTTTCATAACATTTCTTAAAAAAATTCCACATTCAAAATCTGAATCCTATATTTAAATGCAGTGTCGAATAGAAATGTCGCAGTCAGTGAAAGCATTTCGACAAGAAAGAAGAACAAAGTCAAGACAAATTACGGAAAGCGAGTCGCTCGACGAGGAGGAAATTTCTGAAGGTAGCTTTGAAGCTGAATCTGGCGATTTTTCAAGGAATCCAAACATTCCCAAGAAGCGTCACAAAACGTCTTTCGAAATCAGGGAGGAAATAAACACAAGCGGTGATACAGAAGAGGATACCTCGGATATTATTAGACCACCAAGATCCTCAATTCTAGAGAATAAAACCACCTCAGACTCGAGAAAGGGTTCCAATGAATTCCGCTCGGATGGAGCCTTCAAGTACGATGAGATCGAGAGTCCGGAAGTCTTGGAGAGGAAAAGAAAGAGAAGACTATCGAGACGTCGTAGAAGTGAAAATCGTTCCCTGGAAACGTCAAAAGATCTGGAAGAAAACAGAAAGAAAGCCCCAAGTAGAACTCATGGAATTTCCACTTTCAAGACAGAGGGAAGAGATACCACTGAACGATCCAGAAAAAAAGGACAACGTTCCCGAGGTAAGGAGCACTTCTCAATTTTAGAATGTCAAAATTTTATGTATTCTGAAAATTCCCTTTTTCATGGCAAGCATTTTTCACGTCTGGACATTTTGGCAAGTGATTTCAAAATGAAATGAGATTTTTATGAGAAAGGCGACAAAAATCTTTATAAAAATTTCACCATTTTTCATTTCTCGATTCGAAATGTTCAGATTTTTTATGCATTTGAAACACTTTTTTAAATTGAATTGACAATTTTCTTTCTACGAATAGAAAAGAGTCTAAAAACTTTATTGCTAGGGTATAATCAAACTTTTCTTATTTTATGGATCCTTTTTCAAAAAGAGAAATTTTATTTTTTTCATCTTAATTCATTTTCGGCTCTATTGGGATCGAAGTCTGTGGATGAAATTTTCAAAAATCCAAAGTCGTAAATACGGTTGCTTTACCTTCCAACACTTTATTTAGCTTGTGCGTGAAAAATTGTTATAGCCCATTATAATCCGAAGGCAAAATAAATTAGCAACATTGAAGAGGGGAAATATTCTTGAACGATACTGTAAATCTTGAGAATGTTAGGATTTAATTTTTAAGATTGAAAAATGTTATGGGTTTTACTGAAAGTTATTTTCCAATAGGTGAGGGTGAAAAGGTCGAACTTCCCATCGCGGAAATATTGAAGAAGGCTCAGGAGAATAATCGGACCAAGTACGAGGAGCCGATCCCCTTAACTGAACTAAAGTCGGATACGATCTATGTTCAAGGTAGGAATGGGTTTAGTGCCATGAAGATAACACGCGGTCGTTCTGCCAGTAAGAAAAAAGTTGAAAAATCAGCGGAATCCTATTCTCATCCTATAAGAGTTGCGATCATGGTTCAGAAGGTCTGGAAGTGCAGTGGCTTTATCTATCAAGGTCTTTTAGCCGGAATGGCTTTTATGCACTTCATCTTGGTGAGTGCTTCAGAATCCATGTTGTATCTTTACTCTCCATGTTGATAATATTTACACCCATCATAGAGCTTCTGTTCATTAATAAAGGCAAAAAATGCCAAACTCTAGCTATAAATTTATATCTTCACTATTTATTGGTAACAACAGTAGCTTATGTTCAAATGCAAAACAAAAATTAGACATTTTTTTAGACATTTTAAATTAGACTCTCAATTTTATATTTTGAACCAAAAAGTTTTTATTCATATTTTTTAAAATTACATGTCATTTGTTTTAATTCCTATAATTTTTCTTTTTGCGGACTGTTGCAGATTCAGACATACTTTAACGATTCAGCTAAATTTTTAAATGATTATTCTTTGCTGGCGGAAGTCTATACGAATATTTTTTCTTTTCTCATCATCATGTGCCTCATCGCGGTCTTTGATAGGTTTGTTATAAATTTATTTTCGTGCATAGTATTTTTTTATCGTTTTCAAGATCCCTGATTTGGACTACCATTTTCTTTATCAATATTACGTTAAAATTTCTATTTATAATTTATAGAATTTATAAAATTATTCAAATATTTAGAATGTAAAGTATAATGGAATTATTGAATTTAGGTTCGATTTTGCTAATATGGATGCAGAACATCTGCGAGAAATCTACATGAATGAAGCTAAATCTGCAGTAGCAATTCCCTTATATCTGATCACATTTTGCTTGCACCAAATATCTTTGAGGGTAGACGATAAACTCTCTTTGATATACTACAATGCGAGTTACAATACTATCAGTGAAACTGGCTTTAGAAACGTAAGTACCTACTCACGTCTCATTGATAAAACTAGCTCCTATTTTTTCAATGATAAAAGTTCTAGAATGAAAAAAGATTTTTAAAAAATTGAAGTCAAAAATTAGAAAATTAAAGTTAGAAAATTAAAGTTAAAAATTGAGGTACAAAATTGTCATTATATTTATTACAATCAATTATTCTTTAACTTGATTATTTTCATTAATCATGAGACTAGTAGTTACTAACAATTAATAATAATTATAATATTAATGACAATAATAATTAATTATAATAATAATTAATAATTATTATTTCTTTACAAATCGATTAAACTTTCATGTCTGTGTTTGTGCATACTCTTTATAGTCCGGTATCACATTTAACATATTTTTACACGCCTTGCAAAGAAATACTAACAAAGAAAGAACAAGTTAGTGAATATTCAAAAATTAACGAACTTTTTCTATTTTGTTTTCTTCTTCTGCAATTACCGCTGTCTAAACAAGCATTTGTACAATGCAAATAATCGCCAACGTTGAATGCAAGTTAGGTTATGATTGTTGTTTGTGTACTCTTTAGCCCGGTATCACATTTAACATATTTTTTACACGCCTTGCAAAAGAATACTAACAATGAAAGAACAAAATAGTCAATTAAAAAATTAACCAACTTTTTCTATTTTGTTTTTTCTCTGCAATGACCGATGTCTAAAAAAAGCAATTGTTCAAAGCAAATAATCGCCAACGTTGAATGCGAGTTAGGTTATGATTGTTGTTTGTGTACTCTTTAGTCCGGTATCACATTTAACATATTTTTTACACGCCTTGCAAAGGAATACTACCAAAAAAAGAATAAATTAGTCAATTAAAAAATTAACCAACTTTTTCTATGTCGTTTTTTCTCTGCAATGACCACTGTCTAAAAAAGGCATTTGCACAATGCAAATAGTCGCCAATGTTGAATGCGAGCTGATTGTTTTTCATTCGCTATGAACAATGTGTGTTTCAGAATAGCAGGATTGAAGTTCCACTCAACGAGATGACGACATGGCAGAGAATGACACTGTCAAAGGATGTGCTTGCTGTGTTAGCCTGGTTCTTTGTTTCCCTTGGCACTCGAGACGACATGTTGTTGATGCACCTTCGAGCCATGGAGAAATATTCCGAGAATCTCCACCCAACAACGTGACGCTATCGATCCGGCTGATTAAGAGTCAAGATTTGTGGTCTCCTTCAGAGGCAAAAACCCATGAACCGCTAAAGAAAAGGGGATATTAAATCTGTCTTCTCAATGATAAATAAAAGTAGGTAAACAACATGCTTTTCGCTCGACGCAAGCACAAGTTTTGACAGCGTAAGCAAAATTAATTGCTTTCAAGACTAATGAAGATATCGGTCATTGTTCCGGAAAACTCTACTCTCAACATTTATACGTGAGGACGTGAACAATGAATTATTAAAAAGAAAACAAAGGTGAATTTAATGTAAATATGATTTATTATTAAGACAGTTTGATAGTGATGTTGCTATTTTCGTTAGACTAACATCAAATAAACACACATTTCGATTTTATTATTTTGTCTTTTTATCGTTTTTATAAAAAATTGTTAAATAAGGGAATAATGAAACCTTTTTGAGTAATTAGAATTGACAAGTTATTATTTATAACCTCAAAGTATATACTCTTAGTGCATGTAGTTGTATGTGCACTGTGTACATAGTTGCTCTGTCGGTAAAATGAATCAACCAAACTTTGTATTTATTAATATTAACATGAGGCAGGGAAAGTATCGAAAAGCAGGAGTCCGGGGTTTCGTGGCTAATTTTAAACAAGCCAAATCCTTAACCAAATCTCTCTAAAGACTTACCTGAATTTTCTACGGAGCATGTTCAGAGAAAGCCTGATCAAAGCCTTATCCAGAGAGTTTTCTCACATTCTATTCGTACCTTGGACGGACGGACAGACGGAAGCCAAAGTGTTCCCCAGAGACTCCTTACAGCCTAGGCGGCCCACCGACAGATGGATAGACGGAAGGACATACGGACACAGGCAAGTTCCCCAAGGTGTAATGAAAGCAAAAGTTACATTCCGCCTAATTACTGAGGGCGCTCTTGTCGCTTCTAATACAAGCGAAATCAATTGCAGAAATTTCGTGCGGTTTGTAGTGACTACAGCGCCATCGGTAACTGGACGTACTTAAACTGAGGTGGGCACAGTGTATCGCCTGCTTGCATTACAGCTTGGGGACTTTGCACCGAAGGACGGAACGACAGACGGAAAAGCGGAAGGAAGTGAAAGTGCTCCCCAGAGCTACGAAACCCTAATGGTATGTACTAAATTGCTTTGAACTAAAAACAACTTTTTTTTCGCTTTCTTTCTTTTTTCTTCTTTATTTCCTCTTCTTTTCTTTAACTTATTCATTCATCTTCTTTTTTAATGGTCTTATATATAGCATGTAAAAGTATATTAACTGTGATGCCGGACTAATAAGTGTAGAACCAACTCCGTTGGTTACCTACTCAAAGGCAAAATCACAATACATCAGACTACTCCAAAAATGAAAGGCTGGTTTTTACAAACAAAAACTTGATAATATATTTCAAAGAAAGAAATTTTAAGAAGCTGCGAAATTGTCTATAAAATCAGAAGAATTTATACAATTGTTTAAAATTTATTTAAATAGAAATATTTAATATTTTAAATAGTAAAATGGAAATAAAAGCATGATAATTTTGTTTAAATACAATCTTTTTATTCAGAACTTTTTGTTATAAAGAACTACAATTTATATATTTGTTCTCGGACTAATAATTAGTCAATTTCAAAACATTTTATATTTCATATCTTTTTCGTTTTTATCTTTTTCGTTCTTATCTTTTTCGTTTTTATCTTTTTTTAATATCTTTTTTTAATATCTTTTTTTAATGTCCTTTTTTAATATCTTTTTTTAATATCTTTTCTTTCAATTCTTTTTTATAGTAAAAAAGAAAAAATAGAAATAAAAAGATTAAGGAAATAATTTTTTTTAAAACACGTTTTTAACGCAAAAAGTGATAATCTCAATAATTAAAACAACCCTAATTACCTTAATAGATATAGCTATAGCTAAAATAAATAGAAGTCAATTTAGTTTCACGTTTATTTGTAACAGAATAGCAATTGATATGTACAATATTTATAAATTCGCCTAAGTACTAATAATATGTATATATTTATAATATTTGTTTACATTTACATACATGTATTATAATATAATATAATATATAATAATAATAAAAATATTAATAATTAGAATACTTTAAAAGGCAACGAGACAATAAAAGAAGCAACCTTCATTTTGTCACTCATGCGAATTCGCGTGAAAGATAAATATAAAAAAACGCACATAACAGACAATAAAAAGACGAGACGTCATAAATAAAATTGTACTCTTTGTAAATATTTTATCGCGTATTGTAATCAAGAAAATACTGATTGCGGGATGAAAATAGTGCAGATGACTTGAATTTTTTGGCGTTTCGCTACGCAAACGCCCTGGATATTCTAAAATAATTCTCACTTACAGAGTATCAAGGCACTGCGTAAGTTTCTAAAACTAATTTCATAGATTTTTTAATCTACTATTTATACATTCTTCGCGCTGCGAAAAATCCCCGCGCGCCTTCGCGACTTCAAAAATACATTGTTCCAATTTTCACGTAATATTATACACCTCTTAATAATCATTTTCGTGGCTTCGTCTGACAATTTCAAATTAGAAAAGATTTTATATCAAAAGGATACAACAAACAAAGAGAAACAAAGAAACTTTGTTGCTTTTCGAATAAACGAAAAGCAAAAAATGATAATTCAAAAATGAACAAATACAAAAACATTGTGTTTTCTTGGACACATTATTTAATGATTAAGAAATTTAAGATTTTATCTCAAATGGAAGTAATTGGGCATGAAAGCCCGAAATATAGGTTTCAAGGAAAAAATACTGCGTTTCGCAAATTCGAAAATACGCATTTCTATTTGTTTGTAAAATTTTTGATTTGAAAATTTGTTGGCCAGAATCGCGGATAGAGTCGATTAAATTGGTACTTTATGGGTTTCGGTGGTCCCGTTTTGTTCGATATATCACCGAAAGAATTCGTCAACAGATTGTGCGGATACACACTGGCAGTAGAAGAAGAGGTCGATTGAAATTGGGACCACAAAGAGGAATCCTCTTTTCAGTATCGATAAATTTCAGATCCAACGCTCTCCAGAGCTTTTCATTCTCGAGCCCCATTAGTTGGATTTATTGCTATAAAGATTCGTCATTAAAGCCTGAGATTCAGTGGCAGTTAGAGAAACTCTTTGAAGAATCATAAATACCTTCCTTTTTTTAATTGAATCTTTTCCCTTTCGAGATTTATTTCCCATTTCTTCCTATTTTCAAATTTTCTATTTCATTTCTCCTTCACTCGTTTTCGTCTCCTTTTGCTTCCTCATAGAGGAATTATTTTCCATCATTTTCGCTTCTTTTTTTCAAAATCACATTTTCCCTTTTCATCGTTTTCTTTACATTTTTACTCTTTACAACTTTTAAATTTTCATTACTTTCTCATTAACGATTTATTTCGAATTTTCGTTTTATTTTTTCTTCTTCTCGATCCTGTTTTTGTTTAATCCCCTTGAAGATAAAAATCTTTTCGTCATTTTTAGCTCTTACTTTGGTCATTTTTAATCGTTTTTTTCGGTGTTTTTAGTATTTATTTTGTATTCAATCTCTTTTATTAATGAGTTTGTTTAGATTTTAATCTTTTTTTAAGCCTCTATAGATTTTTAAGGCTTTAAAGCCTTTTAAAGTTTTTTTAAACCTTTTTAAGCTTTAGTTAAAAGACTTTTAGAAATTCTTTCTTTATTTTCCTGAATTTCGAAGTTGATTTCTACGCATTGAGATTGTCGAATTAGAAGCAGCAACGTGAGAGGACTGGATGATTCTTCTCATTTCTTTGGAAAGAGAATTCTTCCTGAGGATGTAGTTTTTTCTGGAAGAGTTTTTCTTTAAAAGAAAAACTTGTGCTCAGGGAGAGGAATCATCTTGATCATCACGTTACTGTCCGTTTTGTCAGACTGGATTTTGTGCATATCTACACCAAGAATGCCCATTGTTATTGGGCTCTTGATAAAGCAAATCTCAGTCATCAAAATCGTGCCGAAGTTTTATGTACAGGCAGGTGCCAAGAATGATTCCAAAAACCTCAAGTACGGAGAGTCCCAAACCAACCGCTCCAAGGATTATCAGATGATCCTTTGTAGTCTCCAAAAATTTGTATATACAGCCCTGGAAGAAAAAAATTTTATCAATAACCAATTAAACCAGGTGAATGTTAATTTTTTGATTTTACACAAAACGATCTAAAATGCCTTGAAATTTTTTAATAATTGATTTTTAATTAGAAAACTTGTTGAAATATATTCAGGTTTGTTTATTTAAAAATATCAACTATTGTTTACAGTATTATTAACTACTATTTTAAAATAAACTAGAAAGAATATTTTACAATATTCTGAATTTGAATTTCTCTCAGAAACTTTCTGATATTATTTTCGTAAATTACTTTTGGAATGCATTTTACATTCAAATTGTAGTCGAATATTATGATCGAAAATTTATTTTCGATTTATTTTTATTTATAAATATTCCAACAAATTCGTAACGAAAATATAAAAGTAAATTTTTATAAAATTTGTGAACTTTTTTTATTTAGGTAGAATAAAAGTTTTTAACTAGTCGATATTTTTGCTTTTAAGGAATAACAAATGTAAAATAGTTTTTACTCACTGTATATTGGATATTCGAAGGATGGTCCCTTCTTCCACACAGGATGCTGGGAGTTTTGCAACAGCTGTCTGGGACGAGGCTCCCATTCCTCTGAACCTCCTCATCTTTGTGCCATTCGCTTGCAAGCCAGTCTTCGAATCTCATGGCTCCACAGCATTTGAACTAGAATCGTAAATTTTTATTCATTAAACTAACTTCCTTTAATTAAAGTTCTCAGTGAGAGAAAAAATGCATATATAGACTGTATATTAAACACTTCTTTTATTCAATACCATATTCATACTAATTCTATTTCTTGCTTTCAATTCCAATTATTAACTCATACATATAACAATGCTTCCTTATGGGGAAGCAAAAAAATAGTATAATTAGAATTTTAAAAAAATGCAAAATAAAATTTTAAAAAATGTAAAATAAAATTAAAAAAATGTAAAATAAAATTAAAAAAATGTAAAATAAAATTTAAAAAAATGTAAAATAACATTTTAAAAATCTAAAATAAAATTTAAAAAATGTAAACTAAAATTTAAAAAATATAAAATAAAAATGAAAAATAAAAAATTTAAGTTTAATTAAAAAGTGGAATATACTAAGCAAATGTTATAATTGTAAAATTGTGTGCAATTCTTTTTGAATTTAAATGCTTTAAGTTTCTGTTCATAATACTCGCTTGTCTGACTGTAGCTTACTTTTTCTACTGAAATTTATAATAGATTATTCGTGTGTGCTTTGAATTGACTAAATTTATCTAATGATGTCTAAAATAAATTCGCAAGTATCTTTGTAAGCATTTTTTTCTGGAAGTAGAATCTTCAGGTGTCTGACGATAACTGACTTTTTCTACTAATGTTTAAGAAAATATTGTGTCTGACAATGACTTTTTCTACTAATGGTAAGAAAATAGTGTGTCTGTAAATGACTTTTTCTACTTATTGAGGAAATAGAATATTTGAGCGTCTGACAAAAACTGACTTTTTCTACTAATGTTTAAGAAAATATTGTGTCTGACAATGACTTTTTCTACTTATTGTGGAAATAGAATAATTGAGCGTCTGACAAGAACTGACTTTTTCTACTAATGTTTAAGAAAATATTTTGTCTGACAATGACTTTTTCTACTTATTGTGGAAATAGAATAATTGAGCGTCTGACAAGAACTACCTTTTTCTACTAATGTTTAAGAAAATATTGTGTCTGACAGTGATTTTTTCTACTTGTTGTGGAAATAGAATAATTGAGCGTCTGACAAGAATTGACTTTTTCTACTAATGTTAAAGAAAATATTGTGTCTGACAATGACTTTTTCTACTAATGGTAAGAAAATAGTGTCTGTAAATTACTTTTTCTACTTATTGTGGAAATAGAATATTTGAGCGTCTGACGAAAACTGACTTTTTCTATTAACAGTTAAAAATATTGTGTCTGGCTATGACTTACATTTTCTACTAGAATTCGCAAAAGAATATTCGTGTGTCTGGCGTTGTCGTTCTTTTTCTACTTATAATTTTAATATGGTGCGTTTCATCATTAATTCAAAGATTCGTCGAAGATTCATCAATGATTCGCCGAAGATTCATAAAAGATTCAACAAAGGTTTTTCAATGATTTATCAAAGATTCATTGAGAAAATAATTTTAAAAAATAATAATCTTTCTCTCTACGAGTGTGCAAAATGGTTATAAAATGAATTAATTTACAGGTGTATTTTACTTTATAATTAAATATTAACGTGTCTGACAAAAACTGGCCTTTTCTACTTGCGTTCATAACAAAATAATAAAAATATTCCAAGTGCCTGAGAATAACTTTTTCTACCAATACAAAAATATTTACCTGTCTGACTAAAACAAGAGTTTACTACTGCATTTATCCAAAACAGTTCTTATTTACTGTACCGGAAAAATTGCATGCACTTTTTATCGCTTTTAATGTTTACAAAATCAACCCATAGACAAACAAAATTAACTTTAAAAGTTTATACAATTAATTAAAAGTTTAATTTAATTAAAGTAAACGTAAACATGAAGCTAAGAGTCGAAATAACGAAAAATCAAAAGTGTATGTGCTAATGAACAGAAATAGAGATTGAAAAAAAAGAGTTTAGAGTAGAAAAAGAAAAGTCATACGGAATGTTGACGATGAGAATGACGAAGGCAATAACTAGAGGAAGATGTAATAGCCCACTATCTAGAACGATTAATGGAAGCGTGGTGTATTTCACTCTGCCAAGTTAAATGGCAGGTTTTACGAAGCCATAATCCCTCAGGATTCATCGGGCACGACCCATTAGTTCGGAGATATACGTACAAAGGCCCAATGAAAATTCATCAGAGTTTTCGCGATTTATTGATTTCAAACTCTCACCATTGTATTTTCCCCTCTAATCCATCGTCACTTATTTTTTCATCATTCTATAATTCCTTTGAATCATTATTTATTATTCCCGCTCGCCAAATTATCAAATTTCATGTTATAAAATTGACTATTTTTTATTTACTCAACTTTTTTACTCTTTTTTACTCACCTTTTTACTCTTTTTTACTCTTTTTTACTCTTTTTTACTCAACTTAAAAGCCTTAAACAAGAAGATTTAAATTTTGAAATGTGATAAAAAATCCGGAATTAAAAAATTTACGTTTTCGTTAATAATTTTAAACACAGTTTTAATAATACAAACGGACAGTAATGTTGAAAGGAAATATCTCGTTTTATTCAGTTTTTAAATTAGCTTTCTTTTTTGCTACCATAGTGAGTGAAAACATTGAGTTGAAAAGCGTGGCAAGGGATTTGATGACACATTGAAAAAGCATAAAGCACATCATTCATAAAGGAACATAAATACTTGGTAAAGCTCGGTGTGAAAAAATCCATACAAAAGCTACGTGCTTCTCTTGTGGTCATTTCAAAGAGTATTTCACGTGCATTTGAAACAAACTTCTCATTGGTTAGAAAGAGAGGAAGAAAAAATAAAGAGAGAGAGAGAGAGAGAAAGAGAGAGAGACAGAAAGGGAGAGAGGCGCTTTCAGAAGCCATATATTTTTTATGAAAACGTGCTCGGAAAGAAGTAACACCAGCACACATAAATGTATAGTTCTTTCTTGTTATATCTTACGACTGTTTAAAAATAAACAAGTCAGAGGGTCAACTAATTCACTTAAAAAGTCATCTCTTTTTTATGCTCTCGCCAATTACGAAAATTAACTGTTATTTTATTAACTCGAGTTTTTCGCAAACTTTTCATTTAATCGTTCTTTCTCACTACAAATACCATTTGAGATAAAATTCCATTGTAATTCAATATTGTAAATGCTACAACATTTTTTACTTGAATACATTTTCCGAGAGTTAAAGTTGCACTTTTTCGTTTTTTTACTTTCTGGATCTGATTACATTGAATTTATTTCACTGCGTGAAATTCCTACTTGCTCTAGTTTCCAATCTGAACCACTAATTTTCTCGACAAAGCACGATTCAACGGGGATAAATACTTGTGGTTCAATTTTGTAGCTGTGCTTAGATTAAATAACTAATCCTATGATCGGCATGTAACTTGCAATGTGTAAATATATAGAATTGTTATTATCTTAATTCTTGTTAATTGTAGTAATTGTAGTTATTATTATTATTATTATTATTATTATTATTATTATTATGATTATTATTATTATTATTATTATTATTATTATTATTATTATTATTTATACTAGGAAAATTATACACGCGCAAAAGCGCGATAAAATTATATAGACAATTTTTAAATTACTTAAATTAAATTTAAATCAGATATTTACTTTTTTTTGTAAATGAAATTTCTATTCTTTAAAAAAAACTATTTCAATTTTTTGAAGTATACTTAAAATTACTTTAAGATAGTTTTAATTAATTCAAAATATACAAAAACACTTGAAGATACTTCAAAATATTGAAATGTACTTAAATACATTAATTATTAATTTAAAATATTTAAAAGTCTTCAAAATATTTCAAAGTACTATAAAAAATATTAGAATTTTAAATATAAAATAAATTATAAGCTGTCATTAAAATATTAGTTTTCCTATATATTTTAAAAGTATTATAATACTTCAGATTACTTCGAAATATTTAGGAATATTTTAAAAAAAATTTAAATATTGTAAACTACTTCAAATTACTTGAACCTATTTTCAAATACTTCTCTATACATCAAAATATATTTAAATACTTCAAAATGTTCAAAAACAGTTGAAAATATTTAAAAATATTTAAATATACTTACAATTATTTTAAAATGTTTTAAAAGAATTCACAATATTTTAAAGTATTTAAAAATATATTATTATTTTAAGTATGAAATAAATTTTAAACAGATTTAAAAATATTAGTTTTTTTAAAAGTTTTTGAAGTATTATAATACTTCAATCTATTTCAAAACTCTTCAAAATTAGTAAACTACATGACTATTCTAATAGTACGAATTATGTGCTTCAGCAGCAGATTTACCTCTGATTCAAGTTGATGTTAATGTTTCAGATTAAATAGCAAAAGCACCGATTTTGGATCTAAACTGATAGACAGTTTGTTTTGAATGCATTGTTACGTGCGAAATTGTAATAAAAATTTATAGAGGAAAATCTTGAATTTATATTACATTCTAGAATATTTTGAAAAGTTTTCTCTTTTGTTTTTATTGTAAGGATTTAAAGGCAGATCATAAAAAAGTAATAAACGTTCATTTTGATAGTAAACTTGTAAAGAGAAGAAGTAGAATCCTGAGCTGAATGTAAAACTCAAGAGAAGCAAACATCCTTTGTTTTTGCTTTCATTATTTTCCTGAAATGAAAAGTAGATTCAATTTTTATTTTATTTATTTTTTTCAATTAAAAAAACCCCAAACTCCAAGAAATCTGAATTTTCAGCAAAATTGTAGAATTTTTGAAAGTTTATCTCTTTTCGAAAGTGGACTTTACTGGATTGATAATATAAAGAATGAAAGAAAGTTTTTTTTTTTGGAAAACAGGTAAAAAAAACTTTTTATACGTAAGAAGCAAAACCAACTTTTTACACAGAAGGTAAGAACCTCCTGTTAAGAAGTAAACAATTTCTTTAAACACAAAGTAAAAGAAATTGAGCGCACAGAAAGTAGACAAATTTTTTGCGCACAAAATGTAAAAAAATTTTATGCGTACAGAAAGTAAACGTGCATACGAAACTTAAACAAATTTTGTGTACACAGAAAGTAAACAAATTTTGTGCGTACAAAACGTAACCAAATGTTGTGCGTACAGAAAGTAAACTTTTGTGAGTACAAAAACGTTTTATTTGCATAGAAGGAACAAAAATATTGTGTATACATAAAATGTAAAGACCAAAGAACAAAGAAAAAATGTGTGCATAAATAAAAAAATCATCCACAAGTAAAAAACTTTGTTTTAATAATCACTTCCCTGAACGTTTTAATAACTTAGAAAGTTTGGCCTGTCTGACTACAACGTACTTTTACTACTGATTGTAGTCTTCAACAATAGCTATTTTTTGCCAAATTTTTTCATCCTTTTCCACATTCTTAATTTACAATACTCAATTTCCCTTGAAAATACATTTGAAATTATCACCACTAAAATAATTTTCTTTTAAATTCATCTTTTATTTTTTTATTTAAATTTTGAAAAATATTTCAAAATTTGATCGCAAAATCGTATCACAATTTTAATCTCTTGTCCAATTTGAGGGCAGCATAAAAGAAGAGGGAAATTTTAAAAATTTAGAACAACATGTGGTGCTTTGAGAAAAGACGTTTATAAGCGATTTTTCTACGATAAGTTCTAGGCATGTTTATGAATCTGCATGCGAGGACAGCATTATGTTTCACATAAGTAGAATGTAATGTACGATCGTGTACACGAGCAGGTACTGAGTATCCTAGTCACATACATTATGAGAATCTACGAGTATTTTGTACAGAATGGGGTGGAAAGTGCACGTATGTGCACTCACTGTTACAAATGTTTACGTAATTTACTGTACTTTTACTATTATAAAACATGTAACGCAATAAATATATTCAATAATATTACCCACAATAATACAAAATTATCGTCAACTCAAAATTGAATCACGCAAATCGTTATCATTTTTTATTCTCGCTAACAATGACGGTTTATACGATTTTTATTATTTCTTTTTTCTATCTGATTTTCTTCTATTTTTTTATTTTAATATTTAGTTTTCAATTTTCAAGCATTTTTTCATTTTCCGACTATGCACATTTTTCTTGATTTTTCAAAGTAAATGCATTTTTTTAATTTTTCAAGTCTACCGCATTTTAATTTTTGCATACTTTTAAAAAATACTTGCAAAATGGTATAAAATATATTTTCTTTCTGAAGAAACATTTAGAATGCTAAAAGCACTCTAAATGTTCTAAATTCTAATTTTTTTATAAGAATAATAATAATTTATTTTTATGCTGATGTTTAACATTTGCTTTTATGTTTAAAATTTATTTTTAAGTTGCTATTTGTTCTCGAATTTCAATCTGAAAATGTAAGTCTAGGATTTGAACGATATTGGGAGGAAAATTGTGATTTTGGTATTAATATTTTTATATTTATTTTTACGGGTAGTTCCACTTTTATTAATTAATTTGATGCAGTAGATTTACTGACCTCTTTTTGCATCTGATCAATGGCAGATGTTTCCCTGGACCTAACAGAATATGTTTCGAGGAAAGTGCGGTTTAGATTCCATTTTAGTTCCGGACCAACTTGTTCTTCATAAATACGAGCTTGGGCTCCAACACCAGCTTCCAGTAAAAACACGCCCAATACTGTAAATATATACTGAAACAAAAAATTAAGCCGTTTTTATACGATTTTAAACTATTTGTTCCTGATATAACTTCAAAATAAATAACAAAAAACAACAAAACAGTATTTTGTTTATTAATGTAAAAACCAAAACATTAAAATAGTATTTTGTTGTTTTTTTCTTGTTTAACAATGTTTGTAACAACAAAATAGGTGACAAAAATTACCAAGCAAATTGTGAAAATGATTTCAAATACAAAAAATAACTAGTAACATAAATAATAAAATTATGATATTAAAATAATAAAAAGGTAAATGAAACAATAAATAAGCCAGTAATAAATAAATAAAATACTTGAATCTGTAAAAGAAAAATCAGAAATTGAAAACAATTTTGTAAAAATGTCCCAGTTTAGTGAATCTGATGAATAATTAAATCAACGCACTTTTGTAAATTCCAAAATTGTCTAATTTCACCCTTTTATTTTATATTTAAACAAAATTGGCAAATTTTTAAAAAAAATCCGAAACTCGTAAACTAGTTTGCTGTCAATAAACCAAATTCGTATTTCATTTTCTACTTCTAATAAATTCTCGCAGAAAACATAAAATTTGTAGAAGGCATTTCACTGAATTATCATATATATTAATGAGGATTTCTAGTACCATATGGTGCAGTTGTACAATATTCCATACATTTTCTAGTGTTTGCAGAATAGAAGCACTCTACATCATGTGATCATACGTTTATCATTTTGAGCGACGTTAGTGGACTTTCATCATGTTTAGAATTTCACTCGGTGATTTGAAAATTATTCTATTATTCCGGTTTTCAAGATATTAATCTCGAATATTATTTTCGTGCTGCAAATTTCACATTAAATTGGCCAACTTTTGTGCGTTTTACAAAATGCTTAAATTAGATGAATAATGAAGTTGCTCGGAATGTGCAAATTGTAATTTAAAATGTATTAAACATAATTTAGGAAAATTTGAAATATTTGCGTACTCTGGCGTCTGTGGAACTATATGGATAAGCGCAGAAAATACGAGCATCGACATGCTTGTTTTTCCTCATCATAACAAAGTGCTCTTCGTATATATCCAACATTTGTTCATTACATTCTTTGTAAATTAATATTAAATTAATATTAATAATATTAAAAAAAAAGGTACGCAATATTATAATGCTGAAATTATTAATTGGATTATATTTAACGTAACAAGGTATAATGTATTCATATATAAATAAAATGTGTTTATTTATTTTTTTAAATAAAATGTGTTTATTTAATTATTCAAATAAAATGTATGTGTGTATTAATTTTAATGTATTGTATTTATTTAAATATAATGTACATTTATTCACTTATTTTTATGTAAATACATTACGTTATTACATTAAATGCAATATAATTAATTACTGATTTTTTATTCACGCTTTTTTAAGTATAATTTAATTCATTAATTTGATTTTACAATCACTTTTCCAAAATTTGTAAATTAGGTTCATATGTAGAGAATTAATTTATCAATATTTATTATTGATAATGTGCTACCAGTGGTCGTAATTAATAAGAAAACGAAAATTAAATTGATGGCTTTTATCTTTGATAAAATATTCTCTAGTATATTGCAGTAATAAAATATTCAATTTTATAGATAAAATTTTATTCATAATAAAATATTCTCCTCATCAAACAGAATCTATTAAAAGACATTAAGTAATAAAATATTCTGTTTAGAAGACCAGAATATTTTGCGTTATTCGAAGTAGAATATATATTATGTTAAAAGTGTCTTAAAAGTATCTTTTAGAAAAGCGAAGTATTTTTCAGGAATAGAATATCTTTCAAAGTAGAATATCTTTCAAAGGTAGAATATCTTTCAAAGGCAGAATATCTTTCAAAGGAAGAATATCTTTCGGAAACGGAACATCTATCTAACATATAGAATAAATAATAAATAAAATATTTTATTAAAAAACGAAAAAATAAAATATTCTGACATTTCAAGAAAACATTTTAATCTTTTTGTCAATTCATTTCCGGTGAGTAGGTGTAAGTGGGGTAATATCAATGATCGAAAAAGTCATTAATTTCATTTGTTTATATAAGCGCTGAGGAAAGGTTGTACCGAAGCGCATATATTGAGCCCTTTTGTGAATTATAATAATCATCGGAAAGATAATGACGTCTGGGATGAAAATTATATGTGGGAGGCGAGGTAACGATCGAGAAACGGAAAATAGACATATTAAATAAAATACACAAAATAATGGCATAATGGAAACCAATTACACCTACGGAGCTCAAAGTAAGCAAACATGTGCACTCAAAGTGCATCGGGGTTAATAATCTCGAAAACTTTAAACTCATTTATATACTTAGAGCAACTTTGCTTGCCAAGAAACACGGCAAAACCCTTCACTAATTCCAAATAATTCCCGAAGAAATTGGCGCTCGAAAATCCTTCCCAAAGCTTCCAGAAGCTTTCGAAATCTTTCACAAGTTTCTGAAAACTTGCAAATATCTTTAAATATAATTAAATAAAAAGTCATCTCAATTACTAACCAAAAATTCTTTATGGAAATAATATTGGAATTTTTTTAGGGATAATATGGAATTTTTTATGGAACTGGTGAAACTGAATTTTTCATGACATTTATTATATATATTTTGATTTAGAAAAATTTGTTTTTAAACAAAAAATAATTTTGATTGTAAACTCCAATCACTGAGATGCAATCAAGAAATATGTTTAATGTTCCTTGACAAAAAAGAACGTACGGTAGAATTTAAGATTGGAAAGTCTTGGTTATTCCGGGTTATTAGGAATAATGAATCTGCGCAGCTGTTAGCATTTTCTTCAACACTCAGAGGCAAATAGACACATTTAAACCGCAACGTGTTGGAACTGAATAGTACTACCTTGGGAGAAAAAATCTTAAGTGAAGGTCGGAAGGTTTCAGTGAATCTTAACGAGCGATTGCGCAAGACTGTGCGATAAAAGGTAAATGCTGAATGGAAAAAAAAGACAGCCAAGTAAGTCGAGGAATTTTATAAATTTCATCCTGGAATTAGAGAAAAATGTGGAAAGCCTTCTTGAATTCTTGTTGACGCTTGGTGATATAGTTTCCTAGTCTAAAGTACTTAATTTAAAGACCTCGCATTTAAGGAAAAGTATTTTAATTTTCTCCTCTAAAGACTCCTCTTTTATTCGAATCCTTTGTTTGAAGAACGTGCTTCCTCTTAAGCAGAGACTCGAGGCAACAATTCTTTGAAAAGTGCCTTGAATCTTTTAGACCCGGAAAAAATTTAAATTTAATAAATAAATAAAAAAATAAATGAAATCAAATAAACGAAATTGCAAATCGAAAATTGGAATTTCTAATAAAAAATTGAACTTTCTAATAAAAAATTAAAATAACAAATCAAAATTTGAAACATCAGATAAAAAATTGAAACAACAATTTAGAAATTGAAATTTCAAATCAACAATTTGAATAAGTGTTTTTTTGTAATAGAGTATAAAATACAGTTCTTTTCTTTAAAATCAGTTCGTAAGTTTTGGATATTTATTTCCTTTTTCGTTGATTATGTTTTATTTGATCTTAGTCGAGTCATGAACGAAAAACGATTTGATAAAAAGTTCATTCCTGTTCGTTTTCAACTTTCGAGACATGGGCGCGGCCATCTTGAATCTTAAACATGCGCAGTGGCGGCAACTGAAAAGTAATTTATTGATGGTCGATCAAAAGTAGCGGCGATGGGTATTACCGACTGAGTTAGTTCTAGATTCACTCACGGCGTCTGAGCGTTACGATCGTGATCGAGAAAAAAGTTCTGTCCGCTGCAAATAAACAAATAATAAACAAATAAAATTGAATGTCAATAAATATTTTATTTGTCAATGAATAAAACAAACTGTAGTATTGTATTTCGAAAAACGTTAAACGCTGATCTTTACCACAAATCATAAACCTGAGGTTTGAAAATAAAATATAAAATAGGCACTAGTAAGTGAAATATAACCTAGACGCTAGGAAATAAAACATAACCTGGACGTTAGGAAATAAAACATAACCTAGACCCTAGGAAATAAAACATAACCTGGACGCTAGGAAATAAAACATAACCTAGACACTAGGAAATAAAACATAACCTAGACGCTAGGAAATAAAACATAACCTGGACGCTAGGAAATAAAACATAACCCAGACGCTAATAAACAACTCCTCACTTAGACGCTAGTGTAAACAAAACATCACAAAAAAGTGTAAAAATAGTAATTAAACATGAAAGAGCGTCACATTAATTAAACTACACTGTAATTGAATCACCTTTCGCTTAATAAGACGTTACGCTGCAAGTGTTTGCAAGAGAGAAATTTATGAAGGAATTCGGAAGATGCTAAATATTGAGTAGAAGATGCTAGAGTTAATTTAATTATCGAAATAACTAGATGGTAGTAAATTCTAATATTAATTATAAGTTAGAATTAATTGGCTCTTTTGGGTCCTCCAGATGGGCGTATATAATCTCGCCTAAGGTCATTAAATTTACTAACCACTGTGTAGATTATTTGGCTTTCTATATTGATTCTCTGAAGATCGATCCTTGGCATCAAATATTCTCTCAGAGTGTCTGAACAAGATACTCGCAGGTAGGTATTAACACTCAATCAAGCTTTGATCCAGTCACCATTCTAAGAAAGTTCATTCAAGAACTCACTAAACGTACAATCATCAAGGAACCTTATAATCTTCAAGTCATTATGCAATTTGCGTCTCAAGTTCTCTTTGAAAAGAAAATGACAAGGTTTATCACTTCTATTTTTTACCCTTTCTTCAATTATCTTTCAAGGCTAAGGGAATTTGGCAATTTCGATCGCAGGAAGATTGAATTGGATCTTGTTCGAATCTGTTCTGGTTATCTTTCGTTTTAATTGTATTCTGTTCTGGCTTTCTTTCGTTTTAATTGTAATGCATTTTGATTTTAATCCGTCTTGAATTCAATTCAATTTCATTTGAATTTATTTACATTCTAATTCATACGCATTTCAGTACGATTATATTTAAATCCCTTTAATTTGAATCCATTTTCATTTGAAGGCATCCTAATTTGAATTCGCTCTCATTTAAAAACATCCTAATTTGAAAGCGTACTAATTTGAATTCATTCTAATTTGAATTCAATCTAATTTGAATGCATCCTAATTTGAATTCATTCTAATTTGAATTCATTTTAATTTAAATTCATTCTAATTTAATTTCATTCTAATTTAAATTTGTTCTAATTTGCATTCGTTCTAATTTGAATTCATACAAATTTCAATTCATTCTAATTTTAATTCATCCAAATTTGAATTAACTTTAGTTTCAATTCGTTCTAATCTGAATCCATTTTCATTTGAATCCTTTTTAATCCAAATACATCTCCATTTAAATTCGTTCCAATATGAAATCGGCCTAATTTGAATTCATTCTAATTTCAATCCCCTCTGATTTGAATTAACTATAGTTTCAATTCGTTCTATAATTTGAATTCGCTTTTCTTTGAATCCCTTTTAATTTAAATACATCTTCATTTGAATTCATTTTAAATTGAAATCATCCTTATTTTAATTCTTCCTAATTTGAATTTGTCTTCATTTGACTTTGTTCTAATTTAAAATCATTTTTACAAATCATTCTTTTCAAATCATTTCATATCATTCATCCTTATTTGAATGCGTCCTAATTTCAATCCATTCTAATTTGAAATCATCCCAATTTGAATTCGTCCTAACTTGAATTCATTCCAATTTGAATTCATGCTAATTTGAATTAATTCTAATTTGCATTGATTTCAATTTAAATTCGTTTTCATTTGAATCACTTTTAATATCAAACCTTCTTCACTTTAATTCGTGCAAATTGAATCCTTAATTCCAATTTCTTTTGTTCTAATTTAAATTCGATCTAACTTGCATTCATTCTAATTTCAATTCACCCTGATTTGAATTGATTCGAATTTGAATTAATTCTATTGTGAATTGATTCTAATTTGAATTGATTCTATTGTGAATTGATTCTAATTTGAATTGATTCTAATGTGAATTGATTCTAATTTGAATTGATTCTAATGTGAATTGATTCTAATTGGAATTCGTTTTCATTTGAATTCGTCCTAAATTGAGTCAATTATGAAATTGAAATCGTTTTGCACAAATAAGTGAAATTTGCAAAAAAATTCGTTTGCATTGCGAACAATATTTTGGTACAAAATTGAGCAGTCTTGAATTAAAGCCGATGAGTTTAAATGGCTTTTAGTGCTGGATGTGCTCCTGTTTCGTGAATAGATTCAAATTATTGCGATTTCGCTAATCTAGTGTACATTATTCAATTTCTGTTAATACACACAATTTGCAGATCCGATAGCTGATCAGACCTATTATTAAATTACACTTGCGAATTAATTAACTTCTCGAATACGTTTGTTTTCGAGAGAGAGCGGGAGAGAGTGAGTTATCGAGAGTAAAAGAGTATGATAAAGAGAGAAAGAGAGAAAGAGAGAAAGAGAGAGAAAGAGAGAGAAAGAGAGAGAGAGAGAGAGGAAGAGAGAGAGAAAAGGATTTTCTAAAGTTGTGTGTGAATCTGTAAGCGGATTTTGAAAGAAGGCAAGTGATTCTGCAAAACGAAAAGTGCTCCGTTTGCGGTCATAAAAGTAAGCTAGAGATTTTCGTCGCTCTTTGTTTATTTCTCTTTTTTTGGCAGTTAAACAGGTCTGACCAAATCCGGTCGTATTTGCATAGTATAATGAGGAGTTAGCGAGTCACATATGTGTTTACTCAGCTACACTCACTCGCTTCAATTGGCGAACGAACACTTTCCAATGATTTTAGCAATAGCAGAACATAATTTAATTAATTCCAAACGTATAAGCTATGTAAATGGAAGGTATGTTTTCTGTTAAATTAACAAAAACTACTCTTAAATTCCTTCTCAACTTTGCGAATTTATTGCAGCCCTCCTACAGCCAATGTTTAATCAACCATTACCACAAGAATTTAAAACTTTTCCTGTTTGCTTTGTAACACATATTTTGCTCATATAATCAAAAAGGAATTTCTCGATTTTCGTTCCCCTTTGTTCTTGCACATTTGTAATTAATGCTATAAGATAATAAAATATCTCCTTTATGAGAAAGCAAAATAATTATATTTTAATAAAGTTTTTAATTATGTTTTTAATAATGTTAATTCTATTTTTAATAATGTTAATATTGTTTATCAATGTTAATAATGCTAACATTGTTTAACAATGTTAATAATGCTTAATAATGCTTCTAAAATTTATCAATTTGGATTCCAAAATGAATAACAAAGAGTACGGTATGTCAAACAATATGCAGAAATTCGTCAACTGAATTTCAGTATTGAACGATCTGAATATTCAGAGAATTATCAACAAAAGGTCTATTTGCTTTTTCCTGTGCTATTCGGTTTGATTAGAATTTAACACAGATGAATCTGATTATTGAGAAATTCATGAGATTTCAATTATTGTTCTCTTGTAGACAAGAGAATTCTCGCCTACATGACTGGAGAGATGTTGACATATTCGCCGTGCCTAGAATCCTGCGGGATCCAATGTTGCTGGTTACTGGTTAGTGCAATGTACTCTGTTAATGCAGAAGCATTGTCAATTCGATTCGTGGCACGAAGAGCTCGCCTTCGAGGGCTCTGCAGTTTCTGATTCGAGGTCATGTTAAGTCTACGAGGAGGGCAACCCCTGCTACTCCCAATATCAGAGAGTAACGACTTTAGACTACAGTATACTATACATATACACGATTGTAGATCCATTGCGTCAACTCAATGCGTGGGCAGAACACCACTATTCCCTTTCAATACAGGAAATCCTTGTAATGATTGATCTACAGCTGTTAGATTCAGTGTGTTTCTCTCCTTCCTGAACTATTTTCTCCCTTCCTGCTCTATTCACTCTCTTCCTTATCTACTTTTTTTGTCGTTTCCTAATCTATTTTCTCTATTTTCCGATCTTTTGTTCTATAATTCTCTTTATCATTCTTTATCTTGCCCCTTCTTGCTCTATTTTTCTCTCTCTTTCTTGATTTTTTCTGCCATTGTTTATTTTAATCTCTTTTACTGACTTTTTCTTTATCATGTTTTATCTTGCTCCCTCTTGCTCTATTTTTGTTTCTTTTTCTTGATTTTTTCTATCATTCTCTATCTTTCTTTTTCTTGCTCTATTTTTCTCTATCATTATTTATCTTGCTCCTTCTTGCTCCTTCTTGCTCTATTTCTCTCCATTAGTCTTTATCTTGCTTCCTCTTGCTCTATTTCTCTTTTTCTTGATTTCTTCTATCATTCTTTATTTTAATTTCTTTTGCTCTATTTTTCTTTCTCCTGCTTGATTTCTTCTATCATTCTTTCTTTTGATCCCTCTTGCTCCATTTTTCTCTATGGTTCTTTATCTTGATCTCTCTTGCTCCATTTTACTCTATCATTCTTTATCTTGCTCTTTCTTGCTCCATTTTTCTCTATGGTTCTTTATCTTGATCTCTCTTGCTCCATTTTTACCAATGATTCTCTATCTTGCTCTCTGTTGCTCTCTCTTTCTCCATTATTTTTTATCTTGCTTTCTCTATGATTCCTTATCTTGCTCTCTCTCGCTCTATTTTTCTCTGCCATCCTATGGGAGATGCGACAATTTATTTTAAAGAAAAAACTGTAGGTAGCGGGATTCGAACCCGGGCGCCCCAACCTCAGCCTGCGCCTTAGTCACCTCGGCCACCGTGACTCATACTGGTAACTCTGAAAAGCATACTCATAAATCGCGACCAATATTTTTTCAAATTTAGAGAATAAATATATTTGAAACATTTTGCAAGACCTAACATTGTATTCGACTACATAGTAATTAAACAAATAAAGTAAATAAATAAAATTGGACTACAAACTATGTAGTAATTATTCATTGTTACATTTTAGATTACGAATTATTCAATGTTCGTTTATATCACTATAAGTACATTTACAAATATTTTTCAACGATTTACAATGAATAGTAATTAAATTAATTAATTAAATGAATAGTAATTAAATTAATTAATTAAATGAATAGTAATTAAATTAACAGTATATTAATAGTAATTTTATTAATAGTATTATTAAAATTTATAATTTATAATCTTAAAATTTTATAATTTTGTAATTTTCATTAATAGTATATTAATAGTATACTATATTAATTATCAAAAAATAATAATCAAAAAAATAATAATAATAATAATAATTAATCAAAAAATCCATAATACAAAAATCCATAATAATTATATAATAATTTAAACAAAAGTTACGAGATTGTACCAAACTCCTGGAGAGTTAATTTTTATGTCACATTCAGATTAAACTGAATTCGAAATTTTCCATAGCGGCCCTTGTCCAGTTCTGTCTATCGATTCATTAATTTGATCGATTCCTGGAAATGAGGATTATCTTCCTAGTGTTCGAAAACCATGAAACTGATTGTCGATGGAATAATCTTGACAGGATCAGATTTCTGACGCTTCGTGAGAGAATCAAATAAATGGATGATTTCCATTTTCGATAATGTCCGTGATGGACGTTATCGCTCCCGATTCAAGAGACAGAAAGGATTTTAATTAATTGCGTCTCATCAAGTCAAGAATCACACTTTTCTGGACAGAGATAGTTTCATGCTTGATCTAATCCATGTTTTCTATTTGGTTGGACTCAAGGAATCTATTTTTTATTAAATCGTGAAATTTTGTTTTTTCACCTACAATGAATGTCAAGTTCTTTAAAATGTAAATACGTTAATTGAACTTAAAGAGAACAAGACTTGCGACAAAAATTGCAATTAAATGGATTTCAAGTCAACTTCAAATTTGGATTAAAATTGAATTCTGAGCAAAATTAATCTCGAATCAAAATTTAATTAGAATCAAAAATGTGATTAGAATAAAAAATTTGATTAGAATAAAAAATTTAATAAGAATCAAAAATTTGATTAGAATGAAATGTAATTCGAATCAAAATTTAATTCAATTGGAATAAAAATTCAATTCAATTCGAGTCGAAACACTTGGAGCACAAAATGCAACGAATTTCAGTATCTTCGATTAGAAAAACAAGTTTTGAAAATTCCAGTCAATTGAAAAATTGAATAACAACATTACGAGTGCAATAAACTGTTGTCCGTTTCGTAAAGTGTGATGAAGTTGAAAAAGTTTCGATTCTTTTGTGCAACAAAGTTATAATTTGGAGTGTTAAATGGAGGCTTTTAAAATAAACTCATGGATTTTGTAAAAGTTGGACCATAATTATGCAACAGTAAAAATTCAATGAGAAACTCTGCACGGTGTAACAGAGTCTTCTCGTTGCAAGTTAATGTCTTTATAATTGCCTGGCCCTTCTGCTGACGTTCCAAACAACTTTCTTCTGGCGACGGAATATATTATTTTACCACTTTTCTCAAGAAAAATAAAACCTACTTAAATACTTGATTATACTCATTTAAAATCCCGCTCTTACATTTTAATTTATCATAATTCAGTGTTTTCATCTTGGTAATGGAATTAAGCAAACAGAAATAATCTCCCATCGACTTACAAAAAATCTTCGCCAAAACAAACAGTCGGTAAACAGAAAAACGATTGGTAAATAAAGGATCGTCCGTACACATAAAAAATTGTAGATAAATAAAAAACCGTAAACTGAAAAAAGTGTCGATAAATAAAAAACCGTTCGTAAAGAAATTGTCGATAAAAAAGATCCACAAAAATGAATAGAAAAATAGTGCATAAAAATGTTTCGTAAACAGATTAAAAATATACATGGAAAGAATTTACGCAGTCTTGTAAACTTGTATAGAAAGTTTCAGATTTCTAAACTGGACCAAAAAGTAACTCGTCTATTAATTTATATTACAATTTAATGGTACTCTTTATAATTCAAATGTAATTTATCTTGTACTTTTTTGGTAAGTTTATACCTCCTAATTTGGATTTTGTTTAAAAAAACGAGTTTAACCTATCTCAGGCGAATCGGCTCATTAGCCGTAGCACTATGTGGCGCTCAATTAACATTTTTACACGCGGTAGGTAAATCCTGATAACGAGTACAGAGAAGATTTTAAAGTGCAAAGAATGATGGAAGTTTGCAAACAGTATAACAACAGAATAAGTCACGATGTCAGACACGTCTCGTTTTTCCTCGACAGACAAGTAAAATGACACGTAGAATATAAAATAAAAAGTTCTCGTATTTCTTAAAACACGACCACGAAAAATATTCCACTTTTTATGCTGATTTAGCTCCTCTGTCTTCTAATTATTCCCGCCTGGGAATAAAATGCCTGAATAACAAAATTTTAATCTCTCAGGATTAAGTATAATTAAATTTTCTGCTATTTTTCATTTTGTATTACAATTATTATCTTTTTGTTATTAGTGCTGTTATTATTATTATTATTGTTTTTATTGTTATTATTTTTATCATTATTGTTGTTATTCTTATTCTTATTATTATTATTAATATTACTATTTTTTATTATTATTATTGTTATTATTATTATTATTATTATTATTATTATTATTATTATTATTATTATTATTATTATTATTATATTATTATTATTATTATTATTATTATTATTATTATTATTATTATTATTATCATTTTCGTCATTGTCAAGAACTCGAATGATACTTTAGAAGAAAATTTTAGAAAAGAAAAATTACTAAATGAAATAGATTCTTAAATTATTATGCAAATTCTTAGACAGGAAAATGATTAGCCATATTATAATTATTATCATTTTTGATTGCAGTGATGTTGCGATGCGATTGTGGGGACTAAAGTGTTTTATCCTGTTTAGCGGATCGTTTTTCGAGAGAGCAATCAATCATAGAATGAGAGCGAAAATGTGACTGGTAATTGGACAAGTTTGGGGGAAGGCGAGAGATGAGATTGAGTCCATTAGAGTGTGGTAGTTTGTTGGAAGTTAAAGAATAAGTACTCTTCGTCAAATCTCGATGACCGAGAAGCACCTTTGGACCACCTCAGACCATCTACCAAGTTGGAATCTCGTATCAGGAACATGCGACCCGACAAGCATAATTATCGAAGTCGCCGTACCAAGTCAGACCGACCTGGACCATTACCGATACCCTTATTCGTACAAAAGGCTCTCCCATTTCCATATCAAATTCCCTTGTCTCGAAAGGAGCGATCTCAAGGCGTCGTCGGACCGAATAAACAGATACCTAACCTCAATGAAATCACTTTGCGCAACGCTGCTTCGGTACAATATGCTCCGTCTTTCAAAAACACGAAATTGACAAGTTCGCTTCCTAATAATCATCATTTGGTTGATTATAATTTAATTTTATGTAAAAAGTCTGGAAGTTCTTAAAAAACAATTTAGAGATTTGAAGCAATTTTTGTTTTTGGTATTTTTGTGAAGAGAAGGAGGTTTTAATTTTTTAAAAATGTTGGAGAGGGTTAAAAAAATGTTTATCTTTTCAACGAGCAGGGAAAATTATTTTGAAGCAGTTTTTGTTGAAGGAAAGTAATGAGAAGGAGTAAAAGAGTATTGTGGCTTCGGATGGGACGATGCGCCATCTGGAGGGACGCTTTGAAACTGTTGAGAATATGCAACTGCTTCCACCTAGTGGCTAGAAGAGTAATCGCTAAAATATCGAAAGCCACGCCTTTAGCTGAAATCCTAATTTAGTTTCATAATTATATACGAAATTTTGTAATTATGAATTTATTTTAAAACAAAAAAAAATTTTTAATTTATTTTTGAAAAAAACTCTTTCCCTGTTTTAGAGAAGAAAAAAAGAACAGTGCCTTTAAACTTTTAAAAGTGTTCACGAAGATTTAAAAAAATTTGTTTTTCTTTTTAACTAAGAGAAAAAATTGCTTTAAAGTTGTTTTTGTTGAAGGGAAGTAATTATAAGTAAAACCATCTTGTGGTAAGTCGATACGCCACCTGGAGGGACGCTTTGGAAGTGTCAAGAATATGCAGCTGCTTCAATCTAGCGGCTAGAAGAGTAACTATTAAAATAGCGTAATCCACGCCTTTAGCGGATATCCTAATCTAAAAATTTTATAATTATATACGAAATTTTGTAATTATGAATACTATTATTATTTTTAAACAAATTTTTTTTCCTATTTTGAAAAACAAAGAACAGTGCCTTTAAGATTTTAAAAGTGTTCGCGAAGATTAAAAAAAAATTGTTGCTTCCTCATAGGGAAGCCTTGTTATTTTTATTTAAGAGAAAAAATTGTTTAAAGCTGTTTTTGTTGAAGGAAAGTAATAAGAAGTGAAACCGTCTTGTGGTAATTCGATACGCCATCTGGAGGGACGCTTTGGAACTGTCGAGAGTATGCAGCTGTTTCAACCTAGCGGCTAGAAGAGTAACTATTGAAATAGCGTAAGCCACGCATCTAGCAGAGATCTCAATGCAATTTGACAATTATATGTGAAATTTTTTAATTATAATTCTACTGTTTTTACTTTTTTTTATTTTTTATATCTTTATTTTATATCTTTATATACTATTTTATATTCCAATCGACAATACTATGTATTTTTACACACTTTTTTAAATATCTTTCAATACTATTTTATGATTTTATTACAAAAATATTAATATCACATTCTAGACCATTTCCTCTATTTATTAATCTCAGATTACTATTTTCGCTATTATTTGCACTTTTTCTTGAAAATGTCTTTCAGGAATGAGTGACATTTACTGCGAGACTTATTTATCTTAGGAATGGGTTGCGGAAAGCATTAAAAATGCTCTTTTTTTGCTAATACAGGTGTAAAAACATATATATGAGAAGTGTGAGCAGTGATTTGAATGGCGGTAAATACGAATGATTATGCCTTTCTCGTGCTTGTAAGTTGTCCACGCGTCGCATAATCCTACGCATGTTACGCGATACATACACTTGTTTGTGAAATGCCTGCATGCACTCGACTTAATACCTTTTCTAGACGCTCTTGAGTAAAACAAAACTTCCACGATAGCTTGCCTGGCATTAAGATAAGGGCTGACGTGAGACGATGTTGAGCTCGTACTTTGTCGACTCTCATTTCAAACTTGTGCATCGAAACTGACGCCTGCTTTAATTTCACAAAGTATAACACAAAAAGACTTTTAAAAGTCTTTCAAAATTATTTCAATACGCTTTCTTAACCTGATCAATTTTTTTATTTTTTGTTTTCTAAAACAAGAAACTACAATGAAATATCTTTACGTGAACAAACTTTACGAAAATACGAACGAGCTTGGAAATTTTAAATAAGAGATAACTACATTTTCGTTTTGGAAATTTAATACCATTTTGTGAATTTCGTAACAAGTGGGGATCTCTTTTTTAAAATAAAATATTAATAAATTAAGACGCGCTCTTAAGAAAGGAGCACTAGAAGGTTTTGAATATAGGTTATGGTTGATTACAGTTTGAACTTAATTAATGCTTCCTTTGTAATAATTTGCAGAAAATTCCCTTGTAATTATTTGTAGAAACTTCCTTTGTATTTGCAGACAAAAAAGCGCTCTTCTTGATAATAGAATATAAAGGGTGTCTGGCTTTAAGGCGAACTTATTAAAGGTGTAAATAAAATAGAAAAAATTGAGTGGAAAAGTCCTTTACCACTTTTTAAAATTTTGAGCCGTTCCGGAGTTACAACGGTTCGAAGTTGACCAATCAGGTGCCTGCTACGGTACCGAAGCGGCGTCGCAGTAGTGGCACCGCTCAGCTACGCGGTCGTCACGGTGGAGGGGATGGATATCGCTAGCTCTCTCGCCATTGGCCAACTTTGAATCGTCATAACTCCGGAACTGCTCAAAATTTCGAAAAGTGACAAAGGACTTTTCGATTCAGTTTTTTCTATATTATCTGTGGCTTTAATATGTTCATCTTAAGACGGGACATCTATACTGAACGTTCAAGATAACCATTCTGATTGCAAATAATTAAAATGAAAGCTTTTATCAAATAAAAACTACCATCAAACATAACCTATATTCAAAACATTCTAAGCTCCCATTCTTTGGCACGCGTCACGAATAAAAACAATGCAAAAATAAAGAATACAAAATTAGAGAATACAAAAATAGAGAATACAAAAATAGAGAGTACAAAAATAGAGAATACAAAAATAGAGAGTACAAAAATAGAGAATACAAAAATAGAGAATAAAAAAATAGTGAATACGAAAATAAAGAATTCAAAAAACGATAAACAACGAAATAATTACTAAAGACGATCAGCTACTGCTGAAAATCAATTCTCGGATCTAAAGTAGACAGGAGTGGCACGCGAATAGAAGATTGCAGCCCACACGCAGATTTGCAGTCAATTGCAATCACATGCAATCGGCGAGTTGAAATTTTAATGGAATGTGTCTCAGTGCTCGTCGGAAACGGTGAGCATAAATTGAGCATAAGTATTGCCAGGGAGTACTTAGGGAATAATGTGGTTTTGCCCCAAGCATTTGGAGGGTTGGGCAGCGACAGAAACAGGTTCCGAACCAGTCCCAAGTCTCAGATCGATTCCAACTCATGCATCTCCCTATATCAGGCAATGCTGTCAAGGAGTCAGTAGTAAAAATAAAAGGCAAAAAAATAGCAACATTGACACTTGAGTATTAATATAAAAATAAAAGCAGAACCTCCTCGATAAGTCGAATGAAAAATAACGGCCAAGAAATGCACTTTCGATCTGGGCGTTCTCGAGATTAATTAATGGCCAAGAGTGTCGAGATTAATAGTATTTTTAAGGACACGTCGAAATTTATTTATCTGCTAATAATGATTGCTTCATAAATATTCATATCGTAAGGGATGTCACTTTCATTTGAGATGATTATATTATTTTGGTAACTACATTTGGTCTTGTGTAATTGTTTTGTTTTGTCTAATTATTTTGTTTCGTCTAATTATTTTATTTTGTCTAATTATTTTGTTTTGTCTATAATTATTTTGTTTTGTCTAATTATTTTGTTCTGTTTAATTATTTTGTTTTGTCTAATTATTTTATCTTGTGTAATTATTTTGCCTTGTGTAATTATTCTTGTCTATTATAATTATTTTTTTGCGCACACTTTATAGCTGTTTGTCTGAGCTAATAAACGCGCTCTCAACAGGAAAAGTAACCGTCAGGAAAAGTTTTGAAATTCGTATGAATCTATTTCAAAGTTTTTGAAAATTAAATCTGCATATAGTGGAGTGTTTTGCGGATGAGATTCTGTTTGCTTACACTTTTGCAGTTTTCTGTGTCCAGTGAAGAAATATCGTAATGGAATTGCTTCATACTTTTTGTAAACAGTTTCTTCTCAACAATAGCAACATATTTTAATAACTTGCAAAGAACACCATTGAATAACTTGGTTACTTTCGTGCAGTGATTTGTGCATGAAATTTTATGTTCTCGAAGTCATGACAATCGAGGATAAACGATTTGTAGTATACACTTGACGGAGTTAGACAACGAGTAATACAAAGAGAAATATGGAGAATAAATAAAATGCGAGAAATGTACACATCTCGTCTGGTACTTTTCAAAGTAGTAAAAAAGACTTTATGTGGTTAAGCGTATAAATTTTTAAGTGCTTTTATTTACTATTATGCTGTTATAGAAAGTATAGTTATTTGCGGTCCACATCCATTTCATGCGTGCCTGAGCGATATATGTTTACTGCTTCTCGAGTGCCAATAATGAGAGTGTAGTGGCCACTTTTTACAAATATCGTAGAGTGTGGATTCATCTCCGGGAGATTTTCTCTTAAACGCAAACTAATCAATTTTAAAGTGTGCAATAAATAAGAGTCAATCTTTTTTAATATCGTAAGAGATGAAGCTTTTAATTGATGCTTCAGAATAATTTTAAATTACATCTTCCATTTTGCTGAAGGGTACAATTTTATGTCTTATTTACAAATAAAATAAGTACAATAAAAGTTTTAAATAGCATATCAAGAGAATTTTAAATAGTATCCAGAAAGTCTTAAATAGTGTATCCAAAAAGTTACAAATAGTTTCAAGAAAATTTTAAATCGTATATCCAAAAAGTTACAAATAGTTTCAAGAGAGTTTTAAATAGTATATCCAAAAAGTTACAAATAGTTTCAAGAAAAGTTTAAATAGTATATCAAAAAGGTTCCAAATAGTACCAAAAAGGTTTTAAATAGTATCAAAAAGGTTTCAAATAGTATCAAAAAGGTTACAAATAGTATCAAAAAGGTTACAAAAAGTATCAAGATAATTGCGAAAAGTATACATTTCCAAATAGTATCAAGAAAGTCACGAATAGAACACCAAAAGAAGAATGTAATCGTCATTGTAATTAGTGTCTTTAAGCAGCGTAATCAATGTTTGAAAATGTTGTAAATGGCTGAGAGAATGCATCGTAAAATTCTAAATTATGGAGAGACGTTGAGAAGCTTGAGCCGCATCTTTAGAATAATGAATTCAATCAGTAATCAAGAGGCCCTGAAGTGAATTACTATTCATATCCTGTCGGTAGTTAAGAAATGAATATTTAATAAATAAGCGAGTGATTAGTGGTAACTGCTCGAGCTATTTATTGGAGCTTTTAACATTATGCAAAAGACCAATTAAGGATAACCATTTCTGTGGTGATTTATCCTCTGCCTTTCTTTTCTGCTCCAGATTTCTCTAGGTTTTCATTTACTTTTTACACTGTGAAAAAGTACAAAAAGATCTCGCTAGAAAAATGATTCTACTTGTTTCATATATTGCCAGATGAAAATTGATTTTAGAAGAAGTAACAGAGTCGTTAATATCAATCATCTTTTGTAAATAATATTAATGAGTTGTAAGCAAAAGAAGGAAATAAAACATGAACAACATCAGCAACACTAACAATAACAAAAATAACGATATCAACAACGATAACATTAACTGCGTAACAACAACAATAAAAATAATGACGATATCGACAACAATAATAACAAAGCCGTTGTCAAGTTAGACCGTATAGTGATTATTTTAAATGCGTATTTCATATTTATAATCTCGAGAACAAAATGCTTACTCATAGAAGAACTTTACACTTTTTTGGATCCATTTGTTTTTTTATAAAATATTCACCAAAGTTTATATAAAAAAAATCATCACAGATGCACCTGCTACTTTGACTGGGTTCCTGAAATTTTGTTGACAATCCGATTCTACCGTTAGATTTGCCAGAAAAAGGCACCCCAATTTGATTATAATACCGTTTTTGACACTTTCTTGGATCAATATGAATTTCAAATAAATGTAGGTACTTAAATTTGGAGTTTAAAGAATTTTGCAAATTTCACGTTTTTCAAAATTTGACTGTGTTCCTGAAATTTTTTTTCAATTTACTTTTTTTTCATCGGTTCGGTATGAAAAAGCACAAATTTAAAAATATATCCCAAACACTACACTTTTCTGGATCAATTTGTTTTTTAATAAAATGTGTAGCAATGTCTATATTAAAAACATCATCTCGGACTCACCTGCTAATTTGACTGGGTTCTTAAAATTTTTTTGGCAATCCGATTCTACCATTAGAATCGACAGAAAAAAACACCCCAACTTAAATATATAAAAACGTTTTTGACACTTTATTGGATCAATATAAATTTCAAAAAAATGTAGGTACTTAAATTTCGAATTTAAAAAATTCTGCAGTTATCACGTTTTTCAAAATTTGACTGTGTTCCTGAAATTTTTTTTCAATTTACTTTTTTTTCATCGATTCGGTATGAAAAAGCACGAATCTAAAAATATATCCCAAACACTACACTTTTCTGGATCAATTTGTTTTTTAATAAAATATGTATCAATGCGTATCTTAAAAAAATCACCTCGGATTTACTTCCTAATTTGACTGGGTTCCTGAAATTTTTTTGTCAATCTGATTCTACAATTAGATTCGCCAGAAAAGGCATCCCAATTTGAGTATATTAACGTTTTTGACACTTCTTTGGATCGATATGAATTTCAAAAAATTGTAGGTACTTAAATTTGGAATTTAACAAATGCTAATTTCACGTTTTTCAAAATTTGACTGTGTTCCTGAAATTTTTTTTTAATTTACTTTTTTTTCATCGATTCGGTATGAAAAAGCACGAATTTAAAAATATATCCCAAACACTACACTTTTCTGGATCAATTTGTTTTTTAATAAAATATGCATCAATGTCTCTATTAAAAACATCATCTCGGATTCACCTGCTAATTTGACTGGGTTCCTGAAATTTTTTTAGCTATCCAATTCTACCATTATATTCGCCAGAAAAAGGCACCCCAATTTGATTATAATAACGTTTTTGACACTTTATTGGATCAATATAAATTTCAAAAAAATGTAGATGTAAATGTTTTTTTTTAAATTTGGAATTTAAATAATTCTGCAGATATCACGTTTTTCAAAATTTGACTGTGTTGCTGAAATTTTTTTTCCATTCTCTTTTTTTTCTTCGATTCGAAATACAAAATAAGAAAGAGAAATCTAATTTGGAAAAACAAGGGGATATTGCGGAATCAATAAGATTGCCGAATATAGAAGATTCTGAATGGAGTCCTTACGGAGCTAATGGTATTCAGTGCAAGTTTTCAGTAATCGGAAAGCGTTTACAAACCAGGCCGACCACAACAAGTAATTAAGACGGAGCACAATTCAACCGGTAACCAGAGCCTGTGGTTAGTGATGGTTGTTAAGGGCGTTTAACTATCATTTAGGTGGGATTAAAGATAATCCAGTCTGCCCATTAAATCCAGGAGCGGCCGGCTTCCCGCGCTAACTCTCGATTAAGGTCGATTTATCGCATCAAGTATACTACTACGAGAACACGAGAAGAGCTGAAATTCACACCCATATCCGCCAAACCCCTTTTCCGATTGACCTAATCACCAAAAACACAATTACCTTTTCTTTCTCTCACTTACTAGTCTAGTAATTTTATAGAAATAATTTTCTATAAAATTTAATGAGAGTACCATTTTAACACTAGCATAAGTTTGATTACCATTTGATAACGAAAATTCATACCGTAAAATTCGTTTATACCGGAAAGCATTTTCACGGGTTTTAGAAATTTTGGTTTACTGCAATAACTCGGTTGTTTAGAAGACCAGGGCTGAAGGCGGTTTCAATTTATGACAGGAAATTTCGAGTATCGGAGATCCGATGAAATTCGCTGGTTACCAAATTGATTTTACTGCTGATAGGTTAGACGAGCGTTGAAGATAGTGCGCGGGTATTAAGGGCGGATGTTAATCTCCCACTTTGAAGGTGGATTTATTAAATGAAGATCCTGTGTGTGAAATAAGGAACCAAAGTTCTATTGGAGCGGATAAAGAGAACAATAATAGCCTAAAGTTTTGTAAAAACGAGAAAAACTTTTTCCATTAAGGTGCACGAGAAATTGCATCGCAATTATCAATCGGAGCACGTAGCTTGCCTTTACACGCAATAAACAGCTTAACAAGCAAGCGCGTTAAAGAGATACATTAATTTTTATTATGTTTTTTTAATGCTCTGGAGCGTCGCGTTCCTCGCATGCTCCTCATTCCGTGCATCATTTTAAATCTCGCTCATCCTTTCGTACCATTTTTTATTACGTCCATCACTCAAAAATTCCGTAACCTTTAATCCTAATTAGATAAAATTGACTCTCATTCATTTAGTCGTGACTCCCAACCCGCAAAATGCTACTAAACAAAAATAGCATCGGGAAACTCAAACATACAAAGAACTTTATTTCATACAAACATACAAACATACAAACATACAAGGAACAAGTTTTTTAAATACTTTTAAAATCTGTTAAAAATGTTCAAGGATTGAAAAATAAAACCGGTTGTTCAATCTATTTCTTATAATGTTGATTATTTTTGACACGAAATTAAAAATTATGTAAGCATTATTATAAGGGATTTAAGATTACCTGCGAGAATTTTAATTCCCTTTAATGAAGTTTTAAAAATTTGCGAAAAAAGCTCTAAAGTTTGTTGAAAAATGTTCTAAAATCGAAGATCCCGAAGATGCTTTATGTATAGATGGTTTCTAAGTCAAATAAAAGTTTGTCAAAGTTAGACTAAGCGGGTTCTAAAGTCGAGGATGATTTTTGTACGAGTCTCTTAAGATAGTATGGACTTTGTTGTTGAAAGTTAGCAATACCCCTGACGAGCATTTGTCCAGTCAAAGGAAAGTTGAAGAGTCGTAAAGTGCACACTAGTAAAGCAGTAACAGTAAAGTACATTAAAGACGATGAAAACTAAGACCAGAATGACCTGAAAAAAGGATATCCAAAGGGCATCAGGAAATTTCCAACAACTTTTCAATTTGCTATGAGGCATTCTTTCTGATACGAAATACTTGCCAATTCATTGGATTTTCTGGCTCAGTCAACCGTGATAAATTCGGAATCCCAGAAGAACCAATGACGTTTTAAGTGAAATCACGTTTCCAAAGGGAGCCAATAAAGTCTTTCAAACCCTTCTAGAGCGAATTCCTCCCGCTGAATGGAAATCTTCAAACGCAAAAAATACGAACCTTTATTGGCAATTTCCAATCAGGAAATTTGAACGAAAATGTTTAAAAATTGAAAGAAATAATGTGATATTAAATGCTTTGGTTTAAAAAGTGGGGGAGATTTGGAATGTAGTAGCTCTTTATTTAATTTGCGAGAAAATGTTAATTTCGAGGTTAATTTACTAAACTTTGAAATTTAAAATTGAAATTGCAATTAATCTATCTTAAATTTAACGAATTTTTGATAATTATTGTGTTCAGCTTGCAGAAAATGTGCTCGGCAGTTAGATAATTATTTTTGGCAATTTGCACGAAAGTTCTGAAGGTTTCAAATCAGTAGCAGGTTGAATTTCAGAGAGAGAGACATTATTTTAGGAAATAACATCTGGCAGCTTTAAGGTTCATGGGCTGTAACTTGACATCGAAGTGTCTGAAACGTTCCCGTAATCTGCTTTATGCAAGATGAATTTACCAATTGTGCCCTAAGCCGGTGACTTATTTCGTCATTACACATTGATAATTTCTCTCCTCCTTTATCACAATATGAAATTAATTAGAGGAAACCATTACTACGGGAATTTCAAACCCTTCATTGCAAAATGAATCAAGGACGGAATTCAGTCGGAATAATATAAAACTGAATTACAGAGATATAAAAAAAGAAAAAACGAAAAATAGAATTTGGATTAGTGAAATAACAATGAAAAATAAAACAAAACAAAATAAACAAACAAACAAAATAAAAAATAAAAAAAATAAAAATTCAAGAAAAATAAAGAAATATTTATTTATGATTGAATTTATTAGACGAATTCAGAGAAAAGGATTCAGTTTCAGAAATTGGAAGGCAAATAGGAAAAAAGTATGAAATTTTTGTTTTTGCGTTTCCGAATTAGAATAAGACATCTGGGATTAATTGTTATTGACCTGGTTAAGATGATTGTTTGGAATAGAAATTAATTAATGGTGATTTTTTACGATTCGTATTAATTTTATACGAGGGTCGAATAAATGAAAAAATTTGTGTTCACCTACTTCAATAATTTAGGATAATTCATGATAATTCATGATAATTCAAGATAATTCCAAGTATTCTAGGATAATTCGTAGTAATTCAGGATAAATCAAAATAACTCAGGATAATCCAAAGTAATTCACGATAATTCAGAATAAGATAGTTCGAGATAATTCAAGATAATTCAAGATAGTTCGAAATAATTTAAGATGATTCAAGATAATTCACAGTAATTCAATATAATTCAAAGTAATTTCAAATGTTTCGGAAAAATTCATATTATTCAAGGTAATTCACAGTAATTCTCGATAATTCATGATAATTTAGAAAAGATAGCTCGAAATATTTCAAAGTAATTTAAAGTAATTCAAAGTAGTTCAAGATAACTCAAGGTAATTTAAAGTAGTTTAAAGTAATTTAAAGTAATTTAAAGTAATTTAAAATAATTTATAATAATTCAAAGTAGTTCAAGGTAATTTAGAATAATTCGAAGTAATTTATGATAATTCTAAATAATTCAGGATATGATAGTTCAAGGTAATTCATAGTAATTCAACATAATTCAAAGTAATTAAAGATGATTCAGCGTATTTCATATAATTCCAGTTAATTCAAGGTAATTTACAGTAATTCTGGTTAATTTAAAGTAATTGACGGTAATTCAGGATATGATAGTTCCATGTAATGCAAGATGTTTCGGGATGAATCAAGATAATTAATAATAATTTAAGATAATTCAAAATAATTTAAAATAATTCAAAGTGATTCAAAGTAAATTCGGTTAATTCATAATAATTCAAAATAATTCAAGATAATAGAATGTATTTCGATGTAGTTTACGAGAATCTACGATTATGCAGGATAAGATAGTTGCAGAGAATTCAATATAGGTCGAGATAATTCAAGATAATTCTTAGTAATTCAATATAATTCAAAGTAATTCAAGATAATTCACGATAATTCATAGTAATTCAGAAGAATAAAATTCAGGAAAATTCAAAGTAATTCAGGAATAATGTAAGAAATTCCAGATAATTTAAAATAATTTAAAATAATAGAATGGAATTCCATGTAATTTACGATAATTTACGAAAATACAGGATAAGATAGTTGCAGAGAATTCAATATAGGTTAAGATAATTAAAGATAATTCATAGTAATTTAAGATAATTTAAAGTTATTCAAGATGATTCACGATAATTCATAATAATTCATGAGAATTCAAAGTAATTCAAGATAATTCAAAGTTATTAAGTTATTCAAGATGATTCACGATAATTCATAGTAATTCAGAAGAATAAAATTCAGGAAAATTCAAAGTAATTCAGGATAATTCAAAGTTATTCAAGATGATTCACGATAATTCATAATAATTCATGAGAATTCAAAGTAATTCAAGATAATTCAAAGTTATTCAAAATGATTCACGATAATTCATAGTAATTCAGGAGAATTCAAGGCAATTCAGGAAAAATTCAAAGTAATTCTCATAATTCAATAGAACTCAGTTTAATTCAACACCTAATTCACGAGTTCCTTGCCCCTCGGTTCCGCTTTTAAATAACGATCGCAAGGAGAATATTGCAGTTTGGCTAATTCGATTCTTTATAGTACCTGAAACGAAAATAAAAGCGTGGAAAAAGGTAAACGAATGCATGCGGTAAAAATGTTGAGAACACAGCAAAAGTCTTTTTAGTTAGGTCAGCAGAATGGAATAATTCATATATGTGGAATAGAGCAAATGTGCTTTTTAAATCACGCGGATGGAATAATTTTGAAAGTTTCGCAAGTTGAAGCAAAAAGAACTCACCATGAGAAGAACACATCGATTCTCGGACGTGACGCCTCCGCAGCCGAGCCAGCTTCCAATTATGGCGAGAGAACCAGCAGCTATCAGCGCATAAGCCAAAATCGGGTAGACGGACGTTGCCATTAGTGAAATGTAACTGTGTTTTGACACAACAGTCCACACACCAATGCCACCAACCACCAGACCGGAAAGCTAAAACAAACAAAGGCCACCAGTTATGCACACATTTTGAATTATGCTAGAATAGGATTACAGCTGCAACATCACTTTGCATTTTTCATTCTCGAATTAAATCTCAATTTTTCATTACCTAAAAAATACTCTCTGGTGCGTTGCTTTCAAAAAGTTTGCTTTCACAAATTTTTAATTTAAAAAATAATGTTTTTTCCTGCAAGTGCAATTAGAGCTTGCAGGTGCTAAGTTTATAAAAAATAGTGGAATTTGAAATTACAGTAAAAATGAGTTGAAATTACAGTAAAAGAATTGTGTACTGGGAAATATGGAATGCATCGATATTCTAGGAATACATCCGGTTGGGCATTGTTTTTTATTCTAAGATCAAAGAGACCCTGAGGGAGTATGTGAGGGCATAAAGTAATCTCGAGAACGCAGAACTTATGGCGGTGTAAATATTGTTCGATAGGATTTACGATATCGAGCCAAGAATTCCTGGGGATACAGGATCAAGTCTCTTGTGAATCGCACCTGGGGGAAAATAACCGCAGAGGTACTATGTCGACAAGTATTAGACTTTGGAATTATCTTCAACGCAACTATTGAAAATAATTACTAGAGAAGTACAAATAATTACTTCCGAGATACAAATACTTACTTCAGTAGTTCAAACAATTAATCGAATAGTATTTATATTATATTATATTTATTAATATTATTATATTATTATATTATATTATTATTATTATTTATTATAGAATAAATATTAAATATTATATAGAATAGAATTATTATTCGAGTAGTTCAAACAATTAGCCGAATAGTACAAATAATTATTCGAGTAGTTCAAACAATTAGCCGAATAGTACAAACAATTATTTGAGTAGTTTAAACTATTCGAACAGTACGAATAATTGTATCAGTAGTATAATTATTCGAAAAGTGACTACAATTATTTGTGTACTTCAAACGATTAATCAAATAGTAGGAATAATAATTTCAATAAATTATTCACCAAAGTTTCTATGAAGCAGAAAACTAAATCTGATTCGTGTGATTAAAGAATTTTTGAAAAGAACTTAAGTCAAGAGATCTTAATTTAGGCGTGATTCGAATGAATTAGGAGATCGATTAAATTGGTCGAGGAGCGGAAAGAAAGTTTTAGACTACTTCACAGTTGAAGGATATTGATTGCTGGAAAATGCAGATGTTACAATCTACCTTTGATTGAGAGCACTTACAAACGCGCTGAAATTTCAATTAGATTTTCATCAGATTAAGTTCTTAAAATTGACAAATGGTTTTCGAAATTAAATACCAGTAGAACACTAGACTTTTACAAATCTCTGCAATTACTTTGTGTTTGTAATTGCGATTTTCATGACTCGTCACAATTGAAGAATATTCAAAATTGTAACAATTGCAAAAATGTGCACGTAATTAATTCTAATGAATTAGTTGACAATTGGAATGTAATTATTTGTTAATCGAAATTAATTCATAGTTGTAAACTCTTATTCTAATTAATTCTAATGTTACATCTAATCATTCGTTAATTGTAAGGTAATTATTTATTAATCGGATTGTAATTATTATTTATCGAAATTCGTTAATTGTAACGTAATTATATTTATTAATCGGAATGTAATTATTAGTTATCGAAACGGATTCAGTCGTTGATTCTAATTCTAATTAATTCTAAGGTTAATTCTAGTTATTTATTAATTGTAACGTAATTATTCGTTAATCGGAATGTAATGATTGGTTATTGAAAGGGATTCAATTGTTAATTCTAATTAATTCTAATGTTAATTCCAATGATTCGTTAATTGTGACGGAATTATTTGTTAATCGCAATGTATTCAATTTTCGACGCTAATTTTAATTAATTCTAATGTTAAATCTAGTAATTCATTAATTGTAACGTAATTATTTGTTATTCGGAATGTAATTATTTGTTATTCGGAATGTAATTATTGGTTATCGAAATGAATTCAATTGCCAATTCTAATTAATTCTAATGTTAATTCCAATGATTCCTTAATTGTAACGGAATTATTTGTTAATCAGAATGTAATTAGTTGTTCATCGAAATCTAATTATTTGTTAGTTGAAATGGAATCAGTTGTTAATTCTAAGTAATTCCAATGCTAATTCCAATTATTCGTTAATTGTAACGTAATTAGTTGTTCATCAGAATGAATTTGTTATTCAATTCATCAGAATTATTTGTCAATCGAAATGGATTCAATTATTAATTTTAATTCTAACTAATTAATTGCTAATTCTGATGCAATTAATCGACTGTCACGCGTAATTAATCCATTAATTTCGAAAAATAATTTTGAAATTTATGATAATAAACACAAAGCTTCAATTTTTGCTAAATTGAAGCTGAAATTGCTAAAAAAAACAATGTTTAAACAAACGAGACTTTTGACAGAAACTTTTCGAAAAAATTTGCAGGAAAAGTTCCTGAAACTTGAGTCTCCTTATGAGACTCGAGGATAAATACGAAACAAAGTAATTAGTTAGCATCTTAATTTTGACGCGAGTCGAGAAGATACAGTCAAAGTTTACACAACATTCTCAAAGACCTGCTTTACATATCCGTTTTCGTTGAAACCGAAGCGGAAGGAGAAAGTACATAATGTTTAACGAAGAGAGCCTCTAAATTAAATTTGACTACCAGTAGCTTGTTCTCCGAACTCGACACCTTCTCGCAAAGTTCTCCTATCGAGTTGGTAGATTAGCATATACATCCATATACCACCCGGAAGGTACCTGTACCTTTCTCTGCAATAACGGAAGATACTACGTTCCACCTGGCACGTATAGTTTGCCAACTATCTCACCACCCGGTGCAGTCCTTCAGTACATATGTGTAATCAGCGAGCATTACCCCGGTGCATAGGTGAAGCGTTCCAATGAACGTTTTGCCTTGCGTGCACATCTGCAACTACCTATTTCTCAATTCATGTTCACCAAGATCGTAAAGATCAATCATACCCTCTGTAAACGTTTCACAAATCCGAGAAACAGATTTTCCTCAAGTTCCTGTTTACAAAAGGGGTTACTTCTATACGGATTTTCATTTATTCGGTTTATAGCTATATTTTGATAAAACTTTATTGTACCTTCATTGACACTTCCGGTTTCATATTCCAACATTGATTTTCGTCTCTTCTCCTCTTCTCCTCTTGTACCGCGACTACGTTTGAAGAGGTTCAATTTTTGATACCAAGAAATAAAATTAGGATAACTCTGAGATTTTATTAAATAATTGTTTTAAAAAATAATTAACGTATATTTCAAGTTGTTATATTGTATTTCTTTGTTATATTTTTAATATTGTATTTGTTATATTGTATTTGTTATATTGTATTAATTAAAACTTAAATTTTGTAATTCCATCAACTGAAATTGAAACTCTGTACTTCCATCGATTAAGATTTTACAATTTCAACTGTAACCCCAGAAGGTCAAAGAAATCACAAATCTAATATGTACAAAAAGCTGAGAGGAAATCTGTGATGGTAAAATATTGAGATTTCAAACTTTACGAATATAAACAGTTAATTACTATTAATCAATAATACCATTTTCCAGTTTTTTCAATGCTCTCTAAAAGGTTCCAGAAACGTACGAAATATCTAATTCATCATATCACATTTATGTAAACTTTGATGTTTGAAAATACAGGCAGCAGATGCAGAATATTTTATAAACTTGGGTTGAAGACTAGGTGCCAGCTTTGTTGGATGATTTGCAGTCATTATTTCAGTACCTATTAGCTTCGTTAAGCAGCTTATGACTTTAATGGTGTCTTAATCCGCCAACATTCACGACATATTATTTTCGAGAAGGATTATCAAAAGCACGCTGATGTCGACGTTAACGATGCATTTCACCATAAAAGTCCCTCAGATGTTTTTCAAAATAAAATGAAACAAAATGTAAACCAATATTCACCGGAAGCTAGACATTTTCAAAAAAAATCTACACCTTCACTACAAATTTTCTTTTTTACAATTTTTCTTTTTTAAAACAATTTCTTCTTCCAATTCTTCATCTATTTCTTCTTCCAATTCTTCATCTATTTCTTCTTGCAATTCTTCATCTATTTCTTCTTCCAATTCTTCATCTATTTCTTCGAATTCTTCAACAATTTCTTTCTCTAATTCTTTCTTCTTCAAATTCATCTTTCCAAAAAAATAAATTTTAAATTAAAAGTTAACATTTATTTCTCAATGCAAATTTAACTAGAACCTCAAGAATTATAAAACAAAATCTGCACCTTTCCTGTTCTTTAATATAATCTCTTCTAAACAAACAGTATTTTTCTCAATCTTCAAGAATTTATATCAATGAAAACGAGGGACAAATGTTCCCCCTCCTAAAAATGTAACTAATCTTTCTTTCGTGTTTTTTTATCTCTTTTGTCGTGTTTTTTATTACTTTTTTCGTGTTTTCACATTTGATAACGTGCTGGATAATAAATCGTAGATATTCGATACATTTCCTAGATCAGATTGAGCACACACGAAGGAAACGAGAATTTCGGATTATCATAATTCCATTCGTCACTATACGTAATTATTTTGATAAAGAAAAAAAAACTCTTTCACCTGTGATTTATTTTTCCAACAAAAATTGTGTTTACATACGGATGAAAATACAGTGTGCGTATGTGCGTATATATATATACATGTGTGTGTGCATGTATGTGTTTTCACTAAAAGTACCGGTGCACGTTTGGGAATTTTTTTCCATATCTAAAAGCTGAACTAATCCATTCATCTCTCACCTCCCACGGCGAAGAGTAAATGCTTAAAATCCGTACCTCATTCGGAAAGAGGAATGCCTATAAAAGTCAGTTTGGTTTTACACCTTAAAGACTTTATTCCCCGTGTCGATGGGGCTTGGAGACCTTATGAGATAAGGAGCGTGGGCGTCAAGGGACACTTGAGCGCTCGAATTCCAAAAAACCTGTCCTTGCCATCTCCAGATTTCCTGCGGCTGCAAACCAAGCTTGAAATATAACGGTCCTCAATCAAGTCAACTCGTTTACGGCTTTTTTCATTTGCCTCCTTTACGAACCTCGACACGTTTCAGGCACACGCACTCCTCATCATAAACCCTTTCGAACCAACTTTCAAGACCTTCACGAACCGTCTTTGATAACACACATACGTCTTTGTAATCAGGTTTTCCTTCCTCGGACTTCACACGACGTTTCTCAGCTACTGTAAATTTTCATGCCTTTTTGTAGATAGACTATCCATAGATCTTCTCCAATCCTACCTCTCTCTGTCAAAAAAGACTATAAAAACTGTATAAAAGTTTGGGAAAAAATGTGACACTGATGAAGGAAATCAAGTTTAATGCATCGAACATAACCTGCAACTTTTTCCTCCTAAGGTCCCTTTGTTCTTTTGAGAAAGATTTCAAGTTGAAAAGAGCGATCATAACCTGCAACTTTTTCCTCCTATGGTCCCTTTGTTCTTTCGAGGAAGATTTCAAGTTGAAACAAGCGATCATAACCTGCAACTTTTTCCTCCGAAGGTCCCTTTGTTCTTTTGTGGGAGATTTCAAGTTGAAAGCATCGAACGTAACCTACAACTTTTTCCTCCTAAGGTCCCTTCGTTCTTTTGAGGTAGATTTTAAATTGAAGGCATCGAATATAACCTGCAACTTTTTCCTCCTAAGGTTTCTTTGTTCTTTTGAGAGCGAAAAATTGTAGGATATGTGATCTATCACTCAGCAGTTGATTGAAGAAATAACATTTTCAGTAAAAAACTGTTTTTGATTGTAGGAATCTAAAATGGAAGCCTTAATCGTATTGAAACTGTCATCAAACATAACCTACAATTTTTCTCCCCTTAGTTATTTTTCTTTAATTTTTCTCTTCCTGTTAAAAGAAGAAAGGTAGAAGAAAAAATACCTTAGAAGGATAAAATTTCAGGAGAAGAAGAGAAAGAAGAAGAAGAGGAAGAGGAAGAGGAAGTGGAAGAGGAAGAGGAAGAGGAAGAGGAAGAGGAAGAGGAAGAAGAAGAAGAAGAAGAAGAAGAAGAAGACGAAGAAGAAGAAGTGGAAGGAGAATTCCAGGCCCTTTTTAAGAGCGGACGACAAATAAAATACCAAATTTTAAAAAATCTAAAATTCGGGGACTTTTTTCTGAAAAAATGAACGAGTCACTCAGCATGGAAGGAAATTTCTCATTAAGCGCATCCTGGCATAAATCACCTGGAGCATAAACATTAAACATTTCTCTTGGTGCATATTATACAAGGAGTACTTATCGCTAAATGTATCCTAGTTTTCACGCGTCCTAAGGTGATTTATTATTCTCTATGCTTTCGTACATCCGCTCGTATCTTGCACACTATACACACAATGTGTGCAGTGCACATTGACGTGTGCAAGCAGCCACGTGTGGTGCAGGGTGTGAGTAGCTGTAGCTACTATAAGCTTGCAAGGTGAAATGGCAAGGGTGCGGCGAGTTTAAGCTCAAACGCACAAATATGTTTAACCACATGTTCATGCTGCTTGATGGAAGAGGACCCTTTAGAAAGTGGCTATCAGAATCTAGATCCTGAATTCTACCACTGACAAAGAGCTTGAATTCTATACCGCAGAATCACTCAAATATTCATCACCAACGTACCCAGTGTGAGTGCGCTCTATTCGCAAAGGTTCATAATATAGATCCCTTGATGGACCATCTTTAGAAAATCTGATACCGAATCGTCTGCTTTTCATTAAATTGCCTTTTATGAATGTGCTCTTGTTCCTTTAGGTTCGCTCAAAAATACTTCAAGACTTCTGTGAAACTTCTGTTTAAGCCTTTTTTATGAAGTAGTTGTAAAGAGGCAAGTGCAAACGAGAGATTTTTATTGGGAGAAAAGGTTGCATTGATTGGAGTGAGGATTCAAAGAGAATGGGATTTGAAATTAGATTTTGGTTGAAATTAGATTTTATTTTAATTTGGGTTTTATTTTAAATTAGATTTTATTTTCATTTAGATTTTGTTTTAATTTAGACTTTATTTTAAATTGGATTTTATTTTAATTCAGATTTTATTTTAATTAGACTTGATTTGCGATTAGATTTTGTTTTAAAATAGATTTATGATTCAAATTTTCCCAGAATTTTTGACGTAATACTTATTAGATTATAGATTATAGACTTAATAGATGTATCTTAAAGTATATTTGACTTGAAATTAAATTTGATTTTCAATGATCTACAAATCGCATAATCTGAAGTTTTAATTGCAATTGACTCTTTGTACTTGCAGTTATTTTAACTTGTTATTCCGTTAAGTAGAATTAAAAACAATTTTTAATCTTGTCTATTAAAATTCAATTCGAACTATGTAACTTCATCGATTTCAATTAATAAACTTTCTAACTCTGTCAAATTCAGTTCAAACTTTGTGACTCAATCAGTTACAATTCAAAATTTGTGACCCTATCAGTTTCAATTAAAACTTTGTAATTCCATCAATTTCAATTCAAACTTTGTGACTCAACTATTTACAATTCAAACTTTGTGACCCTATCAGTTTCAATTAAAACTTTGTAGCTCCAATTTCAATTAAAACTTTCCAACTCTGTCAGTTTCAATTCAAACTTTGTGACACTATCAGTTTCAATTAAAACTTTGTAACTCCATCAATTTCAATTTCAACTTTGTGACTCAATTAGTTTCAATTCAAACTTTGTGACCCTATCAGTTTCAATTAAAACTTTGTAACTCCATCAATTTCAATTCAAACTTTGTGACTCAACTAGTTACGATTCAAATTTTGTGACCCCCTATCAGTTTCAATTAAAACTTTGTAGCTCCATCAATTTCAATTAAAACTTTCCAACTCTGTCAGTTTCAATTCAAACTTTGTGACCCTATCAGTTTCAATTAACACTTTGTAACTCCATCAATTTCAATTCCAACTTTGTGACTCAATTAGTTTCAATTCAAACTTTGTGACCCTATCAGTTTCAATTAAAACTTTGTAACTCCATCAATTTCAATTTCAACTTTGTGACTCAATTAGTTACAATCCAAACTTTGTAGCTCTATCAATTTCAATTCTAACTTTATAACTCTGTCAGTTTCAATTCAAACTTTGTGACCTATCAGTTTCAATTAAAACTTTGTAACTCCATCAATTTCAATTCCAACTTTGTGACTCAATTAGTTACAATTCAAACGTTGAACTCCATCAATTTCAATTAAGACTTTCTAACTCTGTCAATTTAAATTCAAAGTTTGTGACTCAATTTCTTACAATTCAAACTTTGTGACTCAATTGGTTACAATTAAAACTTTCTAACTCCACTATTTACAATTAAAACTTTGTGACCCCGTCACTTTTTAATTTTATTCAAAATAAATTAAAACTTTTTACTTTTATTAATCACAAGTTTGTAATTCCACCAATTGTAAGCTAGAGAAACAATCGTAAATATAAAGAATTATATAAAGAAAAAACTACCGAGAGGAACTCTGCGTTGGTAGAAATATCGAGGGCACAAACTTTACAAGCATATCTTTGTAACCGTGTTCGAGTAAAAATATTTTCTTTGACTCTTGATTCCTGCAAGCTTCGTTTGACACAGTAGTCGGCTAGACATTCAACAGGCACAATGATCTTTTAAATACTCAAGTGCTCTTCACCGATACTGAAACCCTATACTGGAAAGACCATTACATTTAAAATGCTTTCAAAAGCAAAAAGGAATTCCAATCCTTCTTCGTATACCTTTAGTACACGAATTTTTTTATATTTCCAGGAATTTTTTATCCAATTTTTCGTAAAATACTCTACATTTAAAAGTTTTGGAATTTAAAATTCAAATATTTAAATACATTGAAAATGCGATGAGAAAGAAAATTGTTTGATCAGAAATCTCTTGAAAAATAAATGATAGGATTTATATGATTTTTGTTTGTTTTTTGTAGTTTGTTTTCAGTGTTTTACTTTTACAAGGAAATAGAAAAATGAATGAAATAATATATAAATTTTTTTAACACATTCTGGTTACATCCTTTTAGATGTAAAGCAATGGAAGAGATTTTTTTTGACGACAAATCCAAAAATTGACAAACGTTCAGATCCGGTGCAATAAAGTTTTTTAAAAATAAATTTAACTTATTTAAATTACAGACATAGATTCTGAATCGAGTACCTTAATGCACTATCTGCCTCATTTATCTCTAATAATCTCTTTTTCCGATCGTAATTGTGGATTTATGTAATCCCCTCATTCAGTCTAACATTCGTTAATGCTCCTTCTATTTTACTTTCTACGAGAGCAATTTTAAAACCACCAAAGTAAGGGAGGAAATTAATGAATAGTGCTATATCCACATTCTCTATAATTTATTTTCCTCTCCTAAATAGAGTTTTAAAATGAGAATTCCTGCAACACAGTGCATTGAAATAATTCTTCCCCAACATAAAAATAATTTTCGCGCAAAAAGAGAGAAGGGGGAATTAAAAAACTTTTCGTTGAAGAAATAGAAACTAATCTATATGAAAAACTGACTTATTTTGTCTGAAGAATTTTTTTTCTGGTCGAAAATGTATTGAGTGGAAGACAATGGTCATTGAATTTCTGGCTAATAGCGCTCATTATGGTTTCAATTTCAGTCTATACAAATTAGTTCATGTTTTTACAATAATAGGTTTTTTCACTCGTAATTGAGAATGTATTGTCTGATTTAAAGAATAGGATTTATTTGTTTTTGTAAGATCGATCTAATGAAATTTTAATTAATACAATTTTTTGCTGATACTAATTACCAGATTTTCCGGACATTTAATAGTCGTCACTATTAATTTTTCCCACTTTTAATACTTCAAACTATTAACTCTTATGACTATTACTTATTTCTCTCTAATTTTAATTGTCTCAGACAGAAATCGATCCAAATTGTAATCGATACAAACTTTAATACAATCAACTTTCAATAAACGCAAAATCGTCCAAATTAAAATCGATTCTAAGCACTCTTATAAATAACTATTGCTTCATTATTTTGGTATTTTAATTGAATTTTATGAACTAATTTCCATCCTATCGAAATTCTACATAGCTAAACATTAATTTATAATTCGATTGTAATTTCAAACTGCAAACATTTACATCCTTTGAATTGAATTGAATTTAATACGATCAAATAGAAACAGATTCAATCCGACAGGAAAAAATTATTAAGTTTATAGATCTGAATTCTAAACACTCCTAAATAACGCAATTTATTTGAAAATGTCAATTTTTATAGCAAAACGTATTAACTTGATCCCAAGAGTATAAAATGGATTACAAAATCATGATCAATTTTATACTTTTGATATTAATTTGATATTTTTGTTATCAATTTGATACTTTCGATATCAATTTGATATTTTTGGTATGAATTTGATACTTTCGCTAGCAATTTGATATTTTTGGTTTCAATTTGATACTTTAAAAACTGTGAAGATATTTAATTGAAATTAAACGAATATCAATTAATTCAAATTTCTCGATCTAAAAAAATGGATAAAGCTTTTTTAGAATATTAATAGATTATGCAAACAAGACACTCTTAAGCTGATTATTTATCTTGTAATCTAAAAACGGAACGCGCTAACTTGCCCACAGCGTTGATTAGATTTATAGCACTACTAAAAATTAATTAGTTGCTTTCAAAATTGATTACAGAAAATATGCTAGAGTAATTAATAATTTTCGTTTAATACTTTATGTGAAAGTGAATTTCAGTGCATCAATACTTCTTTTTCAACACTTCTATTTCATAATTTTTCGATACATATACTTCTATTTCAGTTCTATTTCAATACTTCCAGTTCAATTCTTCTATTTCAATACTCTATGAAAAAATACATTGTCATTCGATATTCCATGTGTGAAAGTAAATGTAAATTTGAAAGTAATGTAAATTTCATAAGATTAGAGAAAAAAGAATATTGATTGACAGAAGTAGAATTTCGATGGGAAAGCATAATGAATGGTGTGTCTAATGTGATAAAATTGAGAGGTATAAAAAGCTGTTCACTCTGAGAGGATGATCCGACTGGGGCGTAACGCGTCGCGAGATTTCTCCTCCTGATACTCCTTATTTACAACGTCGAGATCAATTCACCTCCCTGAATACACGCTCGAAACTTGACGGGGATAAACATCATGTCCGTCATTCATTCTGACAGAAACTAACAACTCTGATAACATTAATAAAATACCCAACTTCTTTTCATAACCCAGAAAAAAGTTTCCTTCATTCAAAGAAAATTTCCTTTTCATTTTTATTCACGTTATTTCACTCGAAAAGTTATTTAATTCTTCACAGAAATTCCAAATTTTCCAAACGCAATCTCTGGTTTCTCTTATAAATGTAATAATTAATTTTCTTGGTGAGAGCAAATTTTATTTCTTAAAACAATGATAAATTTTATTTATTTAAATAATATTCAATTTTCTTTATTTCATCAAACGTGGATTTTGTTTTATTGAACGTAAATTTTATTTATCGTATCAATAGTAAATTTTATTCAACTTATGAATCAAAGAATTTTATTTGTGACTCGCTCCGAAGAGAGGGACCTTAGGGGGCAAGAATTGTAGGTTCTGTTTGATGATATAAATTGATTAAATTATCTGCAATCAAAAGCATGTTTCCTTGATATACAAACTATTTTTGCTTTTAGATAATTAAAAAGGAAGTATTCGTGTTAAAACTTTTATTTGTAATTCGCTCTGAAGAAAGGGACCTTAGGGGGCAAAAATTGTAGGTTATGTTTGATAGTACTACTTGATTAAATCTTTCTTTTTAATTATATGCAATCAAGTGCAGTCACTTCACATACAGACAGTTTTTGATTGTAGAAAATTGAAAACGATCTTTAATCGCGTTGATTGTTTTATTTCTGAGGCGTTCAGTAGAGAAGAACCTCAGATGGGAAAATTTGCAGGTTATGTTTGCTGATCCAACTTGATTAAATCTTTCTCTTTAATTATCTGCAAGCAAAAGCAGTCTTAACAAATCGTAACAAATCAACTGCAATCAAGCAGTCTTAAGCTATTTTTGATTCTAAAAAATGAAAAAGAAATCGTTTATTTAGTTGCGTTAAAACTATCATCAAACATAACCTAGAATTTTTCCTAAGGTCCCTTTCTGCAAAACGCGTCACATTTATCAATTATTTTACACTCACGTCAAGTCAACTTCAAACTCACCTACGAGTAACAAAAATTCACTTTCGAAAAAAACAAAGTAGAAGACGAACTGCCGCAGTGAAAAGTAGATGAATTATTCCTCGCCACTTTGTGATAAAATGGTCATTAAAACGAAAGTGCTTTAAAATGTTTTTTAACAAATTATTCATAGGAAGAATTTTTTTTCAGGCTGACTTGAACTGTACTTTATAATTAAACTGGTAAACGTAAAAGGCAGTTTGAAGGCAATAGAAATCTCGATATCGATTAGCGAGCATTTGTCTCTTGCAAAATGAATTCAGGGCTTTTGAATAAGCTAAGTCTAAAAGCTCTCGGTGCTTTTAAATATTCCACGAATGCCAATCCTGAGGCTGCGAGGAAACGGCACGTAAATCTTTTGTGCGTTCAGGGAGCCCTTGTGTTTGCAAAAGGAAATTAGGAATAATTATATGTATATTTTCCCTCTTGGCCTCCAGCACCGCTCCCAGCTCTTTCGACTTTCAGGGTAATACGTCGACTTATGAGTCGGGAGCTTTGAAAATCTCATGGGACGACGCAGCCACTGTTTCGGCATATCTTTTCTCCTCTCAACCATCATCTCAATCCTTTCGTTAGCCAAAAGCTTTTCAGAAAATTCATAATTGAAATCTTCCATTTTCATCAACGAAATAGAAAATTTCGCTCCGCTATGTATGTATTCTTTATTTCACGATATTATTCTACACTCTGCTATTCTACTCCATGATTTTACACTATACTTTTCTACTCTACGTTTCCACTATACGTTTCTACTCCACATTTCCACTCTACGCTTTTACTATATGATTCGACTCTGTTAGAAAATTCAAATCATTTTGAGTGTCAAAGCCAGTAGACAATAAATATGGTCATCTTATTCCTGCTGGTAATAAATAAGTAGGGTAAGCAATAAACCATTTTTGCTTCATCACAGGGAAGCATTGTAATTGTGAAGATTTTTGCTTTTCCAAAGAATTGTTACAAAATCGTAGAAAATAAATAATTTCAAGCGTTCTATAAAATTACGCCAAGCTTTTTATATGCCAAAAAGCTTCGCGCAAAGAAATCATGAAAAGCTCTAACCATCTCTGAGATCTTTTAAGCAC
>WNHD01000480.1:0-31911 GCA_011057455.1 Ganaspis sp. Gsp50
CAAAAATTTATAAAATGATTTCATTGTTTCATTAATTTTTCCATTTAAAACTTTTTCCCTATGAGGAAGCCGAAATGTTCATGAAATGAATATAATTTTAATACTTGTTTTATTGTATAATTAACTAAAAATGATTAACTATAAAAAACAAATTTAGAAACAAGCGTAGAACATTTTTCATTTCAGGAGCTTTTTATTTTTTCATCCAAATGACAGCAACCTGTAAGTTAAACATTTTTATGTCAAATTTGTTGTCTAAATTAATTGTTATTTTAATACACTGATTCGAGGTAACCTAATGTGAGAACTTCCAGAGAAATTTTGCTTATGTTCATTTATAGAATTCTGAAGAGAAGAGATTTTATCAAAACACCGCTCATCGTTTAAATCAAAAAGTACATTTCTAGCTATTATTAGAACCCCTAAGCTATTTTCTATTTTCGTTCTTATTTAGATAAGCTTTTTTAATCCGCCCTTGAAAGAACAAATTTAAAGAGACAAAAGTGCATTTTATATTATCAATATTGTGATTTTAAAATGTCAAAGAGGAAATTAATTTACTAGTAAAATCCGTTTCTATTTTCCAATCTTATATAAAAATTGAAAAAAAAGTCTGTCTCCAAGGAATTTCTATGGAAAATAATAATAATAATGATTACTATTACTACTATAATTATTATTTTTATTTTTATTATTGTTATTATTATTATTATTATTATTATTATTATTATTTTTATTATTATTATTATTATTATAAAAGAAATTCTTCAACATACATGTTTTCCATAAACATTTTTTTGTAATTCCATAGAAATTCACAGAATTACTTATAATTTACGAATCAATTTGTATTCTACCTGATATAAGTTATGACTTCTTTTTACAATATTTACTAAATTTCAATAAAACTTGACAGAAATTAATATTTTTGTATAAATACCAATTTTTGTTTCTAGTTTTAAGAAACTCTTAAAGTAAAGCTTATTTTTGAACTGAAAATTTTATTCTCCTCTTTATCACTTTTAATACTCATCATAAAAATTGTAGTAATTTAAAAAAACTTATGAAAAAAATTGTAATATGAATTTCTTAGATCGTTCAAAGCTTCATTTTCGATGACAAGAGTGACGAATTTTTAGACATAACCTCAAACTTCGATACAAATTTCTAACAATTCGGAAATTAAAAATACTCTATTAGCTTAAAGTTTCATATAGTCTTTATGTCTTTATTAAAATCTTTGACAATTTAATAGAAAACTGTAAAAAAAAACTTTAATTTTTATTGCAGGGAATATGTATCTTATTTATTAATCGAATTTTCTTGTACAATAAACAAAAGAAATATAAATTGCAATTGCTTTCAGTATAAAATGTTTATAATTATATTATTTATTAAGAATTTATTAAGAATATTATTTATTAAGAAGAAATTAAATTATACATTTTTCAAATTTCGAGTCTTCTATAAAATAAAATAAATGATGCGACCAATGCTACTCCAGTGAGACTTGCTTATTGCAATAAAATTTCGAAAATGAAAAAAATGGAAATTACAAGATATTTATGTTGGCAAAATTTCGATGGAAACGGTTTAGAAATCACAACTGTAAGGTTTTAAACAATCTGAATAGATTTTTAAAACCGTCCGCCATATTGGTCCCGCCATTTTGAAGTGTAAAAATTCTGATATCAGGGTCATTAGTAACCAGTAAAAATTTTAACGCTACTCTAAATAGATTTTTAAAGTAGATCTTCGCACAATATTGGTCCAGTCATTTTGAGTTTAGAAATTTTAATTATCAGTAACATCAAAAATCCCCTCAAATATATATAATTTCAATTGCAAATTCAATTTTTTAAAAATATTATTTCTGCCTAATAATATCCTCCTAATAATTTTTATCCTTTCGTTCTGGGGTATTTTTTACCCTAAAAATTAGTCCTTTGCTGATATAAAAAATGTCTATTATTTTACACATTCTTTTAGTTATTCATAGTTTTATTGCAATCTGTAAGTAGCACTTGCGAGTAGCGTGACTTGTGAGACACATAACCTCAAATATAATTTTTATTAAATAAGAGAATTCTTATTTCAATTTATTAAAAATTTGTTCGAATTGAGATCATTTATCGCATGCTCGAAGAAATCAAACCACAGTCTCTTTCACAAACTTTTTAAAACGATTTTGATAAAACTTTGTTAAACTAAAGACGTGAACTTCGTGGAACCAACAACCTACAATTAAGTTTTAAAAATAATTTATTAATTTTCCAATTATAAAAAATTGATAAAAATTTATTTTGCAGAAATTTCCAATGTGCTTATCGCGAAAAAAAAATTATTTCTAAAAATTTACATTATTTCCTTAGTCTGCAATATTCAAAAATTTTATCTATAGCAAAAAAAAATTGAAATAGTTTTGTTTTGAGGTACATAATGATTCTTATAGGTCATTGATTGGAACGCGCTTGTGAAACCTGTACCTGAAAAATATTGTTTGTTAGTAACTGTTAAGAACAGTAATTCAAAAAATCATCACTAAGCGATCATTTCATTATCAACAGCACAAATCCAAGGCCAGGTGAAAAATTGGACAGGAGGTAATAAGACAATGCCAGCAACTGAAAACGACACAGCAATCCTCTACACGACTCACCGTCGTCCTCTTCGTCAGAGATTTTGGCAGACAGCTGCAGAAACTCCTGCAGATGCTTTGGTAGACTCCTGGCGTCCTTGACCTCTCTACCGTCTACGACACACCTGGCCTTCATTAGATCCTCCTCCTCTTCCTCCTTCTCACCGAAATCACTAATCGCCTCTGAACTATCATTAAGACTATCACTATCATCAAGATTAATGCCAAATTTGCTCATTCTATTCTTAGCCTTCGCTATGAACTCTTTTTCAACTAAACTCATATTTCCCTCCCCGGTCTTATCCACCGTCTCAAGATCTTGGTGGGAGCTTATCTTTACAACTTTGTGATGTTTCCTCTCCTCCCTCTCTAAGACTTTGTGCACATATTCGTCATACATCTGTTTACGAAAAACCTCACCGTTTGTTGCCACTCCAGATGCTACAGATTTTGGCCGCTCTCTTCGAATTTTTGACTCAAGATGAACAGTTTTGTCTTCCTTGCAAACCTCTTCGGTTAGAACGGATGTTTTCCAATTTTCGTTGCCAGTTGATATTACATGAGATTCTTCGTTTTGCAGTTTTGTAATAACTGTTTCATTCAAATTATCTTCTTTTCGTTCTGTTGAGGATTCACGAGAATTTGATATCGTTACGAGATCAGAATCGCCTTCGTTTAGGCGATTAAGATTATCTTTGGTGATTTGGTGCCAAGATTCCTTGTGAGTGATACAATCGACAGTTTGGTTTTCGTGTTTGTCGGTTTGTTTGCTCGTATTGTTGGTTTGTTTGCTAGTATTGTTGGTTTGTTTGCTAGTATTGTTGGTTTGTTTGTCAGGATTTTTGGTTTGTTCAGTGGTTTTGGCAGTGTCGGTATTTTTGGCTATGTTGTCACTTTTGTTAATATTTTCAGGACAATGATCCGTACAATTATTAGCAGTGGTTTGAATATTTTCGGCATTGGAGATAGTATTACCTTGGGTGATAAAAATACTGTCAGCACTATCTTGGATGGCAATAACGTTGGCAGCATCATCTTGGGTGGCAATGACGTTGGTAGCATCATCTTGAGTAGCAATAAGATTGGCAGCACCATCTTGAGTATCAATGACATTCGCAACACCATCTTGAGTATTAACAACATTGATAGTACCATCTTGGATGACAATAACATTGGCAGCATCATCTTTGGTGGCAATAACATTATCAGTACTATTTTGGATGACAATAACTTTAGCAGCATCATCTTTGGTGGCAATAACATTATCAGTACCATTTTGGGTGACAATAACATTGGCAGCATCATCTTTGGTGTCAATAACATCATCAGTACTATTTTGGGTGACAATAACATTGGCAACATCTTTGGTGGCAATAACACTATCAGTACTATTTTGGGTAACAACATTAGCAGCAGCATTTTGGGTGGCAACAACACTTTCAGTACTACTCTGGATGACAATGACCTTGGTTGTACCATCTTGGGTGTCAAAAGCATTAGCAGTACCATCTTGGGTGGCAAGAACATTGGCAACACCATCTTGGGTGACAATAACATTATCCGAATTGTCTTGGCTACCAATACCATTAACAGGCTTTTCATCCCTATCAATATCATAAGCAGTGTTATTTCTGTTGCCTTCAATGTTGACGTTCTTTTGATTGTAATACCAATCTTCAGCACTGTCGTTCAATTTATCATCTTCATTATTCATAACATCAACATTGGTTGTGTTCTTTTTGGTTCCATCTTCACCAGAGTCATCATTTCCACCAACATCATTGCAATTATTCTTTCGGATATCAACCCTCTTCGTAGAATTACTCTTGTCTGCGCAATCACGGTTACCGAATTTTTTATTATTCTCGACATTTATTTGCTTTTTCATACCATCCTGATTCGTTTCATTGACCCCAATTTTATCCGCATCCAACTTACCTTTCGAATCATCACCAACGTTTTCTAGAACTGCTGCAATATGCTCCAACATCAGGTTATCATCTTTTGCGTCATCAACGATAACACTACGATTACTATCACATTTGTCACAATCCCCACCACTATTCTCGTAATTACCAAACGTAACGTGATCTTCACTTTTGTTATAATCATCAACATTATTGTAATTACCAATTTCATCATGATTACCAGTGTCATGATTACCAGTATCATGATTACCAGGGTCATGATTACCAGTCTCATGATTACCAGTGTCATGTTTACCAATCTCACGATTACCAGTGTTATCACAATTATCACTTTTCTCATAACCACCAACATGATCTTCATTCTCAACACATAAGCCCTCCTCGCTCATAAGCACATTCCGGAGTTCACTCTCCAATAATTCAATATACCTCAACTGTTTATCAAAATACTCCTGAGGAAGGGAATACCTTTTTCGTCCCTGCAACTGATCTTTCATACTCGCCTGCAATTGTCTCAAATTTTCCATTATTTCCGCAGCAGTCACTTTTTTTACACTATCTAAATTCTGGTACTTCCTGCACTCTAAATGACGTCTAGGAGGTGATTTGTCAAAAATACTCGTTGTGTCTATACACGATCTATCAACTTCCACTGGTTTCCTGACTTTCGGAGGAACCTGAGGTTTGTCGTCAATTAAAGCACTATTCACATTTTGTCTAAGGTCAGCATTCTTTCTAATTATCGTTTTCTTATCTTCCGTCAAACTCTGCGTTTTATCGATAATAGCACTATTCATGGAAATTGGACTTTTAGGCAAAGGTGTGATACTACGAGCAGGTGAACCCGGTATTTCAGGTGATTTAATTATCAGCGCACTATTAACGTAATGATTAATTTCTCGTCTACCGTTTTCGAAAATTACTTCCTTTAATGTGTCATCCTTGCCCGTATCGTTTAAATTAATTTTCGATGATCCACCCACTTTGGATTGAGTTCTGCAACTAATCTGTGGTATCGCGTTATGCGCCTTATCAGAATTGTGTTTACTCTCGGTCGAGTCTATTAATAGTTCGCCAGAGCAAGTTGGCGTCCATTGAGAGATATCTGCAGAATCACGTCTCGCAAGATTCAACCAGTCACTCAATCGGGTAACCCTCAAACGTTCTTGAGAATCGTTGACGTCTGATATCTTAGGTCGAGCCACTGGATTCTCTTTAATGATGTTCAGCAACCTGTTCGCACTGGCTTCTTCTTGACTAGAACTATTTCTCCAAGAATAATTTTGACTAGAAGGATAATCATAATTGAGAGGTGTTTTATGAGGATACAAACAATCTCTGTAATCGTCTTGTTCGAGATTTACCCTTCTGGGTGTTAAATCCATTTTGTAGGTAAAGGGCGATATTTTTTGGGCCTGTTGGTCCCAGTAGCTACGCCTGTTAATGAATTTTGTATGCAGGTCCAACAATTTGTCCGCATTGGTCCTAATTTCGGACTCTTGTTGAGAAGGTGATAGACAGACTAATAAACGAGGATTTTCAGTTGTTGGTACCCCCATCCAGGTTTTTGGCCGTTGCATCTTCGAATCGTCTGGATACTCTGCTTCCTGCTTCTGAACTTGATCCAGGTGTTCGTGGATGTCGTTCAAGTTTTTAAAAATATTAAACTTTGGGAGAGTAATTTCATTGATAATTTGCAAACCATAGGGCATGGACAAAATCTTTTTGATGCAAATATCTTTCAGTAAATCAGGCCTGTTTGGTTTAGTATCCGTTTCGTTGTCATTTAGAGGAAGAAAGTAGAGGTCCTCAACTGGAGAATAAGGAATAGGTTGAGGTGACTCGGACCCTTTGTGTTTTACATTTTCTTCTGAACTTTTTAAAAGAGCGAGCTTCCTCTTAGGCTGAGGGGACTTTTTATCCTCCTTTTGTTGGTCTTCATTTTCAATGTCTTCAATATCCAAGGAAGATCTTTTCGGATTGTATTTTGCAGTACTTGGGGTGGCGGAACTACTCGTAGATTCTTGTCCTTGACAATCGGGACTCGAAGTTCCGGATTCGGGGTCCAAAGTATCTGCCAAAGTGTTATGGATATTTTTCTGTTGCCTGTTTATTTCGTCGGTCAGTTCAAATGTCACTGATCGTTGTTCACTCGCATTGATGGTATCTGCTACTGTCTCGTGAGAAACTAACGTCTCGTTCACATCCAGAGTTTGGCACTGATCCTTGTGCAAAGAATAACTTTCCACGTCACTGGCGCAGTCTTTCTTAATGGAAGAGTGTTCTGGCTCACTTGGTCGTACGTTGACGTTAGGACAGGGTGTGGTCGAGAGGGAAAATTCGGAGAATTTTTCGAGCGTCGCATTATGTACGTAGTCATGCGCTATTTCAAGGCTCGAATCACTGCCAAATCTGCCATCGTTACATAAATCCGTGACGCTGTCACTTTCGATAGATCCACTCAAGCTTGGCGCCATTAAGTCGTCAATGATCTCGCGAATATTTGCCGGAAGTTGCTTTAAATCGAAACTTGAGAGAACATCTTGAACATCCTGTCTCGAGGTTTCGTGGTTCGACAAAACATTTAGTAAAGTTTGGACAAAATCCAAAGTCTTCTGTCCAGTGAAATTAGTTGATTTATAAGCGTTTAGAACCCTTTCATGATGATCAATTAAAGATGGCTGTTGATATAGAAAGTAGTAATTCGGCTTCTGAAAATTGCAGTTTGAAAAATTCCTTTCACTGTTTGGATTACTATCTCTATTTTGATTCATCAAGCCACTTTTGTTCGGGAAATCACTTTGGTCAGGAAAACTACCTTCATCCGGGAAATTACTTTGGTCCGGAAAATCACTTTGGTCTGGGAAATCATTTTGACCCAAAAAACCACGTCTACTGGAGAGATCACTATGATCCAAACAACCACTTTGTCTACGATCTAGACAAGAAATACTTTCATTTAAAAAGCAAAGTCCGTGATTTGGATAAGGAGGAATTACACCCAAAGAACTTAGTGGGTTCGAAGAACTAATTGATTCTAGATAACTAACCGAATTTTGAGAAGCAGGTTCATCAGATTTGCAATCAGTAGGATATATTCGACAATACGCTTCGGAAGTGTAGGGGCGATTATTTTGGAAAGAACGAATTGGCTTTCTACGAATTGGAGGATCTGGTGGTCCTGTTTTGAATTTGTGGAGTCTGAAAGGTAGTGGAGGAACTTCTGGCAAATCGAAAGGGTAGTCCACTTCTGGAGGAGTCGGTGGTCGTTCCGGTTCGGAATCGAAACTCCCGATACGTTTCGGAGGTGTCGGAGGCCGTTTTGACCCGTACATATCATTAACAATGTTATCTTGAATCAAGGAAGTAAAAATTTGCACAGGTCGATGATACCTTGCTTGTCTAAACAGACAAGGGGGTACATTTTCCCTCTCATGAAAACTGTTCACCAAAGAGGTAGGAAATGTTTCTAATTTCAAAGACCCACCTGCTTCCTGATCAGGAAATTTGTCGATCCGTTCTAAATTTGAAAAATTATCTTCGTTTTCTACTTCTTGTGGGGCAGTTGTTTTGGAATCTTCCACTTCTAGCCGATCTTTAGAACTTTGTTTGATAGTGTGCAAATCTTGTGAAATAGTTTTTTGGGAGAGTTTAGAATTTTTTGGTGTTTCTTTGAAGGGTTCACAAATGTGTATCGTTTCTTCGTTTAGTTTTTGTGAAACGTCTCTGGAATCTTTTGGATCTGGAATACTTTTGATGAAACTTTTCATGCCCAATGATGATTCTTTTCTATAACTGTTTTTGCTTTCTTCAAAACCATCCTTTGGAGGTTCGAAATTCGTTTCTACGATTTCACTCCCTGCGTCTTCTGCAAGATCGGAATGATTTTGCTCGTCCAGTTTCCGTCTCTTTCTTTGATCTTCCCTTCTGTACTTGACAATCTCCTGGTTAATGAAATCTCTGATGTTTTGTTCATCATCCTCGGATAATTTTTCCCCTTCCTCTTGGATAATGTCCAAAGACCTTCTGGTCTCGAGGGTCTGCGAAGGATACGAGTCGAGAGCAGGTCTTTTTTTCTTCTGTGAATTTCCAGCCTCGCATTTGTCTTCTCTGATGAAATTTTGAGAAGAAGGAAGCTGGAGGCCTTGCAGGAAATTTCGAAGTTTGGTTTCATCTTCTCTGGACATGGTGGCTTCGTCCTCGTCTTCCCGTCTCTCGAAGCTGGATTCCTCGGACGTAGAACGATCTCTTTCCGCGTCGGATTCGGCTTCGACGACGATGGCATGACGACTATTATCAGTCTCGATGTCACTGTCGCTTACCTCGTGAATTTCGAGGCTGTGTCCCTTGTCTGCCAAGATTGCAAGATCGAACCGTCGGTCGCCAAGGATCTCGACCTTGTTTGTCACGCTACTTGAAAGTGGTTCTATTCGTTCTAATGGTTCGGAAATTGTCACCTTCGGGGGTTCGGATTTCTGTTGTCCAGATTCCAGAATTCCTACACCAGGAATGTGGTCCAGTTTGGCTTCCATTGGAGAATTGCTGATTGTCGTTATCTCGCATATTTTGGTCCCGGTATCAAGAACCTTTTTCTCGAGTTTGAACCTGTTTCTTCGTGGTCTCCATCTTGTTATGGACATATTGTCTTGACTCGGTAGACTCTCGGTGGTTACTTTAATCGCACTTCCATTGATCCTGGCTTCAGTTAAATCGTCCCTGATTCCTAAATCACTGGAATTGCTTTCCTGCGTCGAGTCATTTTCGTTAAACGATTTTTCAGATCTGGAAGAGTGATCGTCGTCTTCAAGATCTTCCCTTGCGGAAGACTCTTCCGGAGGCGTTGGGGGTCGTTGAAATCGTTTCCGATTCCGGTTCCGACGGTTCCTTCTGTTGCGCGAGCCGCACGGCATTTTTGTATTGCTCGGTTCCACGTCAGTAAGATACTCCGCAGATTCGAGGGAGATTCGATTTCCAATCGTTTCGTTACTTATTTTTGGCAATTCTTGAAAAAGATTGTCGTTAAAATAGTTTTGGTTGAAGTTAGATGAGAATTAGTTTAGAAGAAAATTGAAAGCTTAAATGTAAGAAAATAGTGGTATTCTATTTTTAAATTGTCTCGCTCGGTAGAGAGATGCGGAAAATAAGAATTCGTTTTATAAGAGAAATTTGGATGAAAATAGAAAATGCACTTTTTAACAAATATTTTATCTCTTCTGAAGCACTATAAATTTCACTGAAAGACTTTTGCAGTAAGTTCTCGTGCATTTAAAGAGCTCTTCGAGTCGATAGTCGAATCTGAACGAAACTGCCTCTTTTCTACTAATAGCTCCCTCGTGCTTTCGAGATCAAAATGAATTACACTTGACGACTAAAAAAACAGCTGTGTCGGTAAAGAAACTAAAATGCGACATTTTTTATTGAGTGTGTGAATTTGTGGTTTTGTGTATTTTTTGCTTTTACACTTGCAATGAATAGTAAAGGGTTATGATAAAAAGTGAATAAAAAGAAATAAGTGAAAAAAGTAGTACAAAAAATAGTATAAAACAGTAGATGTAAAGTTTTGATAAATAATGGTACGAAATATTGAATAATGAGAATACAAAAAAAAATAAGAAATTCTTTAATGATCAGCACTTCTTAGTAATAAACAATATGAATTTAATTCAAGTGAAACAAATTGAAATTTATTACCATGTAAAAGCAAATATCAGTAAGATAGTAACATGCATTTAAATAGTAAATGTTGAGAAATATAGTAAATGATATGAAATATAATTTAGAAAAACGATATATGACACATTAATTAAGTTGTAAAAAAATAAAAAAACGAATACAAGTAATGTAAAATCTAAAAGTGACACGAAACATAATAGCGATATGAATACAAAAAATGAGATGAATTAATAATAACATAAGTAATAAGAATAAATCACATAAATCTTTTGAAATTTGTACTATAGAGAATAATTAAAATAAAACATTAAAATTTTCTTTACTTATAATATTATCATGCAGCAAACGTGTTACAATTAGACATTCTAGAAAATCAATCAAACATAAAATAATTAAAACACTCACTTTTTGCAGTGTCAGTTGGTTGATCAGGCGACAATGTTTTTAATCCTCCGTTTTGATTGACGTGATTTTTATTAGAATTCGTGTCATCTGCAACAAAAAATACGTTCCAATTTGAAATCTTTTCATCCCAAACTTTTTTTCCAATCTCGAATTATTAATAATATTATTATAACTATAGTGTCGTCTCATTTAAAAATTTTAAAACATCGTTTTTCTATTTATTTTTTTTCTTTTTAAAAAAAGTTAAAATCTTAGCAGTTTTATTCTTTCTTGCATTTCAAAAGCACATCGATAGGTAGTTCAATAAACCTTCTACCTCAATTCTATCTAAATTTATTGACATTTTAAAAATCGAAAAATTTGAAAAAAATTTTTTTTTATATATCTCTTGCACTTCTTAAGAAGGAAGGAAAGTGAAATTTTATAATTATTTCTTTAATAAATTTTTGTTAATATAAATATACAAAATTTTTGTCAAGGGTACTATGATTGAAAAATAAAAATTTTAAAAGTTATATTAATAAATGGAATGTTTAATATAAAGAATAATTAAACGGTGACCAGTTTTTCATAAAATATTGGTAAAATACATATTTTATTTAGGTCAATCGATTCGTTTTTTAATACTAAAAGCTTTTCCCAAAGCAACTATCATAAAAAGGACAATTTTCAAAATTATATAAGAAGAAATATAATGTTATATGTCAAAAATAAGTTTAAAATGTCAATAACTTCATCAATTCTTGGTGAAATGTATACTTTATAAGTTTATATATGTCTGTTCGTCTCGATACATGGTATATAATTTTTTTAATTATAGAACTAAGTTTTTATTAAAGAAATCATTTTGTGGATAAGAGCCGTATTTTTATAGAAAAAAATTTGCTAAAAAATGTTCGAATGAGTATTTCTAAAAATTCATTCTTTTGTGAGATTTTTATGAGAACTCTGCCAAATTTCATCAAAATCGGTCAAAGCTTTCTCAGTTGTGTTCTCTTTTAAAGATTGATAACTTATCAAATAATAATAATAGTAATAAAAGCAGAGCGATAGCTTCAAATTAAAAATTAATAGACTTTTATAAAAACTTCTTTCTTAAAATTAGAAATATTAACTTTAGAATTCACTTTAAGGTACTCAAGAATTACAAAATAAAACTGAAATAAATAAAATTCAAATAAATAAAATTCAAATAATTAAAATTCTAATTATCTCTGTAAAGATTTTATTCATGAGTCCTTAATTTACTAGCGTTATAAAATTAAGCATAGTTTTTAAAAACCTATTATAGATATTAAACAAAGAATGTTATTATGCTCCTAATGTTATTATATAATGTTATTATTCCATTTATAATTTAATTTGGTAAAATTATTGAAATACAATATATTTAAAAAAAAACAAATCAAACAAAAGTTCTAGCTTGATGTCACAATATTACTTTTTTAAATTTATTTTCATCACTTTTATATTTTTGACGGTTTGATTTCTTTATGAAATAATTGTTCTCGAAATTTGACAGAATTGAGTGATAAATATGATAGAAAACTTCTGGTATGTATTTTAAACGAATTATCCAATTTTCTTCTCATCCTGATATTGGATTTTCCAGTACAGAGTATATTGTAAATTACTGAAAATCAGAGGCAGAATAAACGCGAAAATTTCAAATATGTACAAAGACATTTCAATATATTTTTTACATTCACGATTTTAATTTTAAAATAAGCAGATAAAAATAAATTTTCATTCACAATAGTATCGAATAAATTGAAAATAAAATTACATTTCATCTCTCGTCAAAAATAATTTTAAAATTCATTATCAAACAGATTTCGTCAATCTCGAAATATCCTTTTAGTAACAAATATAAAAACATGGAAAATTTAAATTTCAAATCGATCAAATATTTTGTGTACAATACCATTATTTGTTTCGTAAAATCTCCATCAGATTTAATAGGTGAGCAAAGCTTTCGTAAATATTTGCACAAATGTCTTTTTCCCACGCTTGTTTGAATTCTCACTATCACAAATTGAAACTGGAATTTGTCAAAAATGTGTTTTTGTTTCAAAAATAAGACAAAAGGATTCGATTTTTTAAACGAGATTTATGTTGATTAAATAAATGACACGAAAGTGTGAGTTAGGATACTTTTTGGCAGACGGAGCCAAAAACAGACCGGTTAGTGTCAACATGGCATGCAGGATGCTTGAATCGTCAATACTCACTGAATGTGATCAACTTAGACACCCAATGTACGATCGAACCCCTCCCACATGAAAACAAGCGAACAATTTATTCACTGACTACCTATGTGCTTTTATATGTAACATGAATACTATTATTATGCTCACACACTTTCAATTAAATAGATTTCTTTTCATTCACACACATTCATCAGGGTGTAGTTTTTACACGTATCTACCGTATAATGAGGGTTACGCATTATCTACTCCAATGTATGTATCTAATTGATTTCCATGCAAATACTTTTTTACGCACATACGTTTACCGATCTATTTTGCTCATGGACATGTTCTCTAGGATTTCCAAACTTTATGTTTGCTACAGCAACTAAAAAATTGTAAAAATAATTTTTAACAACAATAAATTGTACAAAAATAAATAAATTGTACCGAGAAACAAATGAGCACAAGAACTATGTGCGATAATCGACGAGTTGATTGAAAATAATCATAGCGTATTTTAAATGTATCGTATGCTCAATAAAATGATACAGTAAACAAGAAGTTTGCGAAAAAATGGGGTGCCGCATGCAAGAACTGCCTCTACGCATGAACCGTTATCTCCTTCTTGAGACAGATTCTGGCTGCGCAAGAAAGTTGCGTATGAACTCAGAGACAGTTATTGCACGCGGATCCTCAAATAATGAATTCGACATGTATACCAAATTTTATGAAAATCGGTCAAGGCGATATACCCTGACAGATTTGCAGTACAATACTGCTTTTTGCAAAAAGAAAATCTAAACCCTAAAAAAATGTAAAATAATTTCTAACATTCGGGAATACAAAAAATTAGATACGTCCATACCCGATATTCTAAATTTTAAAATACAGATTTCAAAGGCGTACACACTGGAAGGATTAACTGACAATGGGAATTTCGTACAGTTGTTTGTAAATAAAATTACTGTTCCAAACTGCTTACAAAATTATTTTACGTATTATGTAAAAGATTTATGCATCTATAATTTACATGTAAGTCAGTATTTTTGAATAAATGGAAATGTTTTCAGGAGGAGATTCCCCTCCTATTTGGGACTCATGCATAGAGCCACTTCCGAGGCGGACTTCCTTCCGAAAACACAATACATAATCGCTGTAAGTTCTGACATGCACACCCTTTCCTTCTAAAAGTGTATGTATACGAAAATAAACACAAATATTGTTCAACATTTTTATTATGCCATGATGAGAAATTGCGTGTATATCGCGTGCGTGATGTATCGTTGCTTAAAGAAGTACAGTGAGTAGGAAACTTTTAAAACGCTTAGGACTAATTAACATTTTGGGCGGGAAAATAATTTAACGTGGAAATAGGAATTCACAAAATTAGCTAGCCAATAAAGTATTTATTTATAAAGTTAATAAAAAATATTTTTCCGAAAATTTTGGATCTTCGTGTGCATAAATCTTGAGATATTCCAAAATAGACAGCCTGGCTAGCGCCATCGCGGATCCCCAAAATTCCACTCTCTAAATCTGAATAAGTGAAATCTACTTATTTTTAAGTCAAAAGTCTTTTACTCATTTCAATAAGTGAAATTTTCACTTATTTTTGTGTAAAATTTCACTTATGTGTAAAATTTCACTTATGTGTAAAATTTCACTTATGTGTAAAATTCCACTTATGTGTAAAATTTCACTTATTTTTGTGTGAAATTTCACTTATTTGTAAATGGAGTAAGACTTTTGACTAAAAATGAGTAGATTTCACTTATTAAGATTTAGAGAGCACACGGGTGGATCTAAAAATTGAATAAACGCATTTATAATGATTCCCAAAAATTTGAACAATTTCTGGAATAGAATTTCGCAATTTTCTCGATTTTAAATTAGGTGTTTTGCCACATTTAATTCAAGGGTTATTCTTGACGTCTTATAAACCGTAAATGAGTTAATTCCATTTACTAGTCCTTTTTTGGTTTGATCTACTTTCCGGAAAAACTCGATTTTGTTCAAAAATCGCATCAGACGGTGTTATATTTATGTTTTCGAAAGCTAAGTGGATATTTGAAAGAAAAGTTTTTAAATAAATTTCGTGTCCGAAATCGATCTTCCTTAAAGAAGTGAAAAATAATCTAATAGTTATGGAGACGATCTAATTAATCATCAGACTTGCAAATTTGTCCCTGTTATATTCTAATAATACTATAATAATAATTCTATAAAAAGAAGTAATTCAAGCATCATAAATGAATGATTAGTTTAAAACTGTGACCATTATTTATAGGATAGATTAATTGAAAATAGAAGTTGATTATATTTGATGTAAGATAAACGTTTATAAAAAAGGTTTTGAAATGAGAGTATTTCAAGAACCCAGAAGGAGCTTTGGGGGTGAGTGACTCTCTAATTAGATTCTGCTACTCGAGACCACGTAAGGGTGCAAGCCTGAAATGGTACAACTTTACTGAGCTCCATGAGGAAGTGACGTATTTAAGAGCCATTTAAAAGACGATATAACATTCTTGAAGCTAATAAAAACTTGCGTAATATCTGCATCTGGATCTAAAGATTGGCAATGGGAATATAAGTTTTGTTTACAGAGCACTCTTATTTTGGAAATTGAATTTCGAAACTCATAAAAAACTTGAGTAGTTGAAAAAGGGTAAATATAATTTACTTAGGATACTTAAGTACAGGTTGAATAATAATTACTTAATAGATACATCTATCAATTGCTCTATTCATACATAATTAGTATTCAACAGATGCTCAATAGATGCATAATTGATAGTCAATAGGTGCTCAATAGATGCATAATTGGTATTCAATAGGTACTGAATTGATACTCAGTAGTTACTCAATAGGTACTAAATCGGTACTCAGAATTTACTGAATAGGTACTTAATAGATACCTAATAATTGGAAATAAAGAGTTACTTAATAAGTATTTAAAAGATAAGACACAGGTTACTAAAAGGTCCTCAATAAGTGCTCAATAGGTATGCAAGAAATACACAATATGTAGCCAACAGATACATAAAACTTGGTATTCAATAGGTGCTCAGGAGATGAATAATTTCGTAATTAATAAGGACTCAATAAATAAACAATTCGTACTCAAAAGTTGTTCAAGTGATAAATAATTGGTACTTAATAGATGCTCAATAGATGCATAATTGGTAGTCAATAGGTGGATATTTAGATACATAATTGGTATTCCATTGGTACTCAGTAGATGACTTATAATTTGAACTCAAAAGTTACTTACTAAATATTTAAAAGGTACGTTAAAGTTAATTAACTGACACTCAATAGGTGCTCAATTGGTACTCAATGGGAACTAAAAAATTGCTTAATAGATAACTGATAATTGGTATTCAATTCGTACTCAAGAGATGCATAATTTCATAATGAATATGTGCTAAATAGATAAACAATTGATACACAATGGGTACTTAAACTTTGCTCATTAGATACATAATTGGTATTCAATAGGTATTCAAAAATGTGTTCAATAGATGCATAATTGGCACTTATGGACACTAAAAAGGTATTCAATAGCTGATCCAAAAGTTGCTCAATAGATGCATTCGTAATCAGTAGGTGCTCAATAGATACCGAATTGGTATTCAATAGTTACTTAATAATTACTTAAAAGGTACATTTAGGTATTGAACATCTGCTCGATAAATGGTCAATAGATGTGCAATACGTGCACAATAAGTATTCAATTGATATTTATTTGGTGTTCAATAGGTGCTTATGAGATGGATAATTTCATAATGAGTGGGAGCTCAATAGATTAACAATTGGCACTCAATGAGTACTCAACAGTTGTTCAATGGATATATATTTGGTACCTTATAGGTGCTCAATAGTTGCATAATTTTTGTAATCAATAGAAGCCCAATGGATACATAATTGGTATTCAATAGGTACTCAATATATACATAATAATTAGAATTCAATAGTTATAATTAATAAGTATTTAAAAGTTATACTTAATAAGTATTTAAAAGTTATACTTAATAAGTATTTAAAAGTTATACTTAATAAGTATTTAAAAGTTATACTTAATAGTCATACTTAATAGTTCAATAGTTATACTTAATAAGTATTTAAAAGTTACGTCATAGATATTTAACAGGTATTCAATAGTTGCTCAATTGATAGTCAATTGGTTCTCAAAAGCAATAGATACATAATAATTGGTATTCAATACGTGCTTTAGAGATGCATAAATTCATAATGAATAGGTGCTCAATGGAAATAGACAATTGGTACTCATTGGGTACTTAAAAGTACCCAATGTACCCAAAAGTACTTAAAAGTATAAAGAATTTATACTCAATAGGTACTCAAAATGCGTTCTATAGATGCATAATTGGTACTTGAAAGGTACTATACAAGTACTCAATAGGTAATCCAAAAGTTGCCCAATAGATGCATAATTTGGTAATCAATAGGTACCCAATAGATACATAATTAGTACTAGCTTGGTTCTCCATACATACTCAGTAGTTGCTAAATAGATATATAATATTGGTACTTAATAGGTTCTGAATAGCTCGTCAAGGAGGTGATCAATGGATACAGAATTGGTACTCAATAGGTACATAATAGACAATTTCAGTTGCTTGCACAATGGGTTGTTGAGTAGATACATAATTTGTTCTTAAGAGGCACTCAATAGATACTCAATAGGTACTCAATAGGTACTCAATAGTTACTCAATAGTTACTCAATATGTACTCAATATATACTCAATAGGTTCTCAATAGTTACTCAATAGTTACTCAATAGTTACTCAATATGTACTCAATATATACTCAATAGGTACTCAATAAGTTCTGAATAGATAATCAGTAGGTACTCAATAGATTTTTTGTATATATTCAATGAGTACTCTATAAGTACTCAATAAATTCTCAATAGGTACCCAGTATAGGTATTCTATGTTCTCAATTTATAGATATTCTACAAGGTAGGTTCTCGATTTGTAGCTTCTAAATTTGTACTTATCATACTTATACCAAATTTATTCTTCTTTAGGTACACAGTAATTACACAATAGATAATCAATAGGCACATTGGTTCTTCAATAGTAAGTCTTTAGGTACTAAGTGGTTACTTATTATGTATTCAGAAGTTACTCAGTAGGTACTCTGTGAATTAGAATATGCTAGCTTGTGCTAATATGTGCTAAATGTTGAATAGAAATGCAAAAAGAAAAAAAGAGAAAAACACATTATTTAAAAAAGACTTTTTCACTTCCATGCTGATTATATGTAACATAGAAGACGGACATTTTGTTTAATATAGGGTTTTTTTTAACACGCGAATCTAAACAAGACTGTGTGAATTGATTTAAAGTTTGAAGAAGATGAAGTTTGATGAAATTTGGAGCCACATTATTTAAATTAAACCCTAGAGAGTTAACATTTTTAAAAATTGATGTTAAATTGATTTTTTTCTCACGATTTCACAACCCCTACTAAAATAATAATCTTAATACAGTGGGGTTTCATTTTTTATATATTTCATATATTTTTGCTTTCTCACAAAAAGCATTTTAATCGTATAATTTTTGATTATTTTTATAATTTAAAATTACATTTGTAACGCGTCGCGAAGAAAGGTACCTTAGCATCAAACGAAATTAGGTTATGCTTGGTAGTAGTTTTAACTTGATTAAAGCTTCGTTTAATTATCTACCGACAGAAACAGTTTTTCTTCGATACAAAAAAGCTATTCAAGAAACATTGTTTTTGATTTCAGATAATTAAAAAGGAAACTTTAATTAAGTTAAAACTTCTACCAAACATAACCTAATTTCGTTTGATGCTAAGTTACCTATCTTCGCGACGCGTGACATTTATTATCAAAACTTTTAAAATGATCATAACTTTCAAAATTATCATTCTTTTATGATAGTTTCTTTAAGAAAAATATCTATCAATAAAAAACGAATCGACTGACGTTTATAAAGAATTGTATTACTAAGGATTTATGTAAAAATTGTTACTTTTATTTTTGACATTCAAAATTTAATTTCTTATTATAACTTTCAAAATGCATCGGTGATATAGTTTCCTTCCCAAGCCATACATGTCTTAAGTTTTGAACGTGTACAAAGCAAGTTTTTGCGTATCTCTGCATACAAAACCGGAACATACTTCGACAGATTTGGACATGATTATTCCGTTCTTAGAATTACTTTTGGTATACCTAAAGTTTCATCGCGTCTTATATGTATATATGCCGACCTATTATTATTTTGGTTTAAAATCATAAATGAACAGATTTATAGTTACTATTTTCTTAGTCTAATTAAACTTAACGAGAGATCACTTAGAGGATATCTTCAGTTTAGAGTCACATCCATAAGAACAAATTATGTAAAGTTCTCTATAATAAATAGAATTTGTGATGAGGCAAATCTAGTATATGACAGATTACATTTTTAGGCGTCACTTTAAACTGATTCGTATTTGCCTTGCTTGCGATGAAGCTTTAGGCAGTCTTTTTATTTATATCTTTTTCTAAAAAATTTTCCACTTGTTTTAAAATGATCATTTATCGTACACGAAATATTGCACAATAATGAAAGGGAAATTTTACATTAAATTTATCCCGATTTTATCAGCATTTGAAGACCTAGACAGGTGTCGCCTAGATGACATGTTCCGCTAGTTTTTTGTTGCATACAATAATAATCAATACATCGAAGATTTTTATTAGTACTTGAATGTTAAAATTCAGTTTAAAGTTTCTTCTCGCTGGACATGACTTTGTAATGGAAAGGTAAGAGATTACTATCAGGCATAACGGATTTGAAAATCATGAATACTGACAGGCGGGAGGAATCGTTTGAATTCGGGATGGGCTTGAATGGAGGTCGCGAGGTGAAGGATAAATGTAAAACGTGAAGGATGGAAGATGAGACTTGCGGAAACATGGGCTCGGCCCCCTCGGCCCATGACACCGCGCCCATGTAATGCATTAACGTGTCATGTACATGCTTATGTCCGTGTTTCCAGCACATTGCAAGATCGATGCTGGCTACCGACAGATTCAAAATCGATGCTATCTATCGACGCGGCCCATTACATACATACGCACTGGTAAATGCTACCGTTAATGCGACATTAATACAACAACACAATACCCACCCCTGCTCTTGGACAACGATACCACCATCAGCTTCACTACATACTCTGAAATTTAGGACGATAGGTTAACATTTTCATATATCAACGCGTACACATAAGACGATAAGCCTGAATCTCAACGGACTCATTAAACCTTAGGTGCATTCATCGCTCACTTGCACAAAGATTCAAAGGTCAACATATTAAAACTGAAACTTTAATCATTTATAGGATAATTGATATTCTAATTCTTATTTCTTTAATAAATAAAGAAAAAAAATAAAGCCTCCTCTTTCCTCTTAATTTCCTCTTCCTCGAGGAAGCAAACATGAATGAAAATAGTAATCGTGTCGATTTTCGAATTTTCAAAATTGCTCTAAGTCGACGCAATTTCATCTAAAAAGCATAAATTCGAAGTTATAGGCATGAATATGTGTGTGTTGTCACGCTATCTTGTCGCCAAGATATCTCGAGAATCCTTTGAGTGATTTTAATGAAAAGTGAGGCTATGACACTCAAAAATTGAACAATATAAAGTATATATATCTCTCTATATTTATAAAAAGATTTCGCCGCCGCACAGTGGGGCAGAATCCCTTAAAGTTGCCAAAAATTAATAAAAAAAAAGTTATTGCATCATACTTTCATTATATTGTGTCACTAGTATAACAAGTAAGGTTCAATTTGACACTATTAAAAAACCCAACAACAACCATTGTTGGTTATTACAGAGAAGTGAACTTAGTCATGCAGACCGCGGTAGTTATTCGGTAATAATGATTTACTCGCAAGTTGGAACTAGTTTTACAACAAAGTAATTTTTTTTTATTGAGCAATGGAATCCTCATCCTTAGGTATGTAAATATGTTTCAGTAATGGTTTTTTATTTAAAATATAAATAGTTTACGTTAGTCAAGATAAAGTTAATGATTTAGTGAAATGATGAACAATTAATAAATAATAGATATTCTGTTAAGGTTCTAAGCATTATTAAGGTTTGATTGTTACCTGAAAATAATCATTATTCATAATCAATAATCATATTTCAAAATAATCATTAACATTATTAAGCAATTTTTGTTTCCTGCTACTTTTTGCTACTTTAGGAAATATATCGATTTTGCTTTTCCATTTTCATCCCATTTCTTCAAAATTAAAGTTTATATTTTTATTTTAACCTATTTGCGTGCATTTAATTTTTTTTGTTTTATTTTCATTAAAAAGCTGAGATTTTTTCCAATATAATATGCAAATTTCAAAGTGGGATTAACTGCAATTTGAAAGAAAATGAAGAACGAAGTAAGCAGCGCGCCCGCGTCAAAGACGGCAGGTCCCAACCTGTTTAATACATTGACGCAGCGCGACAACAACGTTATTCTTCAATTTCTTTCAAAATCTCATTTTAAAATTTACACATTTTATTGGAAAAAATCGCAGTTTTCCAATGAAAATAAAAAAAAATAAATAAAAGTACCCAAATAGGTGAAAATAAAAAAATAAGCGTTAATTTTTAAAAAATGGTGAATAAATATTTTTTAAAATAAACGTTTAATGTTAAACATTTAAAAGTGAAAATGCTTTAAAATTCATTATATAATTATCAAAATTCGTAAACTGTTGACAAAGTGATATGGATTATAAAATAACGATATCATCTAAAACAGCGAAACTTCAATTTCCACAACTTTAATTTTAAAAGGATTCGTCCACCATATTGGATCCGCCATTTTGAATTTTAAAAATTTGACTAAAGATTCGTAATCAGCGATCCAACAAAACATTATAAAATGAATTTTAACTAAATCCGTTCAATTTTAAAAAGTTTCATCCGCTATATTGGATCCGCCATTTTGAATTTTAGACATTTGACTTGAAATTCGTAATCATTGACCCAAAAAAACACTGTAAAATGAATTTCAACTAAACCCGTTCAATTTTAAAAATATTCGTCTGCCATATTGGATCCGACATTTTAAATTTGTAAAATTTGACTTGAGATTCGTAATCTGCGACTCAAAAAACCACTATAAAATGAATTTGAACTAAACCCGTTCAATTTTAAAAAGACTCGTCCGCCATATTTGATCCGACATTTTGAATTCGTAAAATTTAACTTGAGATTCGTAATCTGCGACCCAAAAAACGACTATAAAATGAATTTAAACTAAGTGCGTTCAATTTTAAAAAGTTTCGTCCGCCATATTGGATCCGCCATTTTGAATTTTTTGAATTTTATTTCAGATTCGTAATCTGTGACCTAAAAAACGCACGGATACCGATTGTTATGTAAATCGAAGTAATATTTGATTTTTTGGCAACTTTTCAGGGTGCCGCCGCCGCTATTTCAACCTTTCAGTTTCAGTATTTTTTTGATATTTACTACGTTCTCAAAAACATAGACCCCATTAAATAAATATTTACTATCTTTTCAAAAAACATAGACCTACTAAATAAATATTTACTCTCTTTTCAAAAAACATAGATTCCATCAAATCAATATTTACTATCTTTTCAGAAAACATAGACCCAGCAAATAAATATTTACTATCTTTTAAAAAAACATTGACCCTACCAAATAGACAGTTACTACCTTTTCAAAAAACATAGACCCCATCAAATGAATATTTACTATCTTTTCAAAAAACATAGACCCACCAACTAAATATTTACTATTTTTTCAAAAAACATAGACCCCATCAAATCAATATTTACTATCTTTTCAAACAACATAGACCCACCAAACAAATATTTACTATTTTTTCAAAAAACATTGACCCTGTCAAATAGACATTTACTATTTTTTAAAAAAAACATAGATCAACCAAATCGATATTTATTATCTTTTAAAAATACATAGAATATCGTTTAAAAAAACCCCTTTTAGAAAGTTTGTATGTAATATTTGTAGATTAGTATAAATTGTACATGAAACATGTATAAAACATAAAAAAAATATAAAATACTACTCTCTTAAATTAAACCAGTGAAATTCCACTGATTCAATTTAAGAGAATAGAATAATTTTCACGTTCGATAAATTCCAGTTCCAAGCCGTAAATTGTACATTAATAAAAATTAAAAATCATAAAAATTAAAAAATATATAAAAATTTCAGTGAAGTTGGCTAAAACCAATGTAAAATTTTAAAATAATTAAAAATATTAACAGACTTTAATTACTCTACTTTTATTTTAAGGTAATGTTCGACATCTTATTTTGAAGATATAATTGAATCACATTTAACATAATCTTGAACTCAAAATTCGATGAGTCTTTTCTTAAAAACAATTATAGGGGTTGGTGCGCGAAGCGCGTAGTATATATATAATTATCAGAAATTTATGAACAAGTGTCGATGATTCTTTATTTTTCAAATTATCAGAAATTTATGAAAAAAATGTCGATGATTCTTTATTTTTCAAATTTATAATTCCATTTTATGATAGCTTCAAGTGGGGTAAATGTAAACACGGGGCAAATGTAAACAGTTGATTTTGGCTCTTAATGGTTTTTTAAATAAATTATACTAATAAAACTTTAACATTACATCATAGACACAAAAGGATTCAGATACTTTTTTTGTGTCTCTTTGCTAAATTAGTAGTAACAAACACCTATTTGTATGTTAATAAAATGTTGATGATTGAAACGAAACCCTCTTAGTATTTAGTATTTTATTATATTATATTATGTATATTTTTTATTGTATTATTCGAGTAAACAAAAAAGAAATCATTGCGTTTTTGTATATAATTATTCATTATTTATAGCACAAAAGTAATTGACATCGCTTTCTAACTTTAGTAATGTCAGATAAGAGTTATCACACTGTTTACATTTACCCCCAAAAAATTGTAAATTTGGCGTAAATGTAAACAGCACAATTAGTAACATTTTCTCCAAGACAGAGATATGATATTGCTTCCATTTTTCTAGAACATTAATTTCATAGAATAAATTGAAGAAAAACTTTGCCACTTCCTATTATTTAATCGCATATGATATGTGAATTTGTATGTTACCGTTTGACGCTTACAATTAGAACATTACAATAATATCATTGGCCACATTAAATCTTCAAAGCTTATTTCGAAAAGAGGTTTTTATGCAATTCCTGCTTTAGTTAGCTAAAATTGGTTGGATATAAAAAACATTTAAAGTATAATTTTATATTTACATTTTATATTTAAAGTACATATAAAATACTATATAACTATTAAATTATCAAATATTAATAGTTGTTTAATAAGTTAAGTTCTAATTGTTAAACTGTTACATATTTAATTCGAATTTTAATATAAGTTTTTCTACGTCTTAAAAGTTATGCATACTCGAGTTTACTTCTCTATTAGACTTTTAAAAATTATTATTTTGGTCCCAAAAATTGATATTTTCAATATTTTAACTTGGATTTCAGATTGTTAATAATCAAAAACATGTGAGGAGCTAAAGCCAGACAAATTTGATAAATTTTAAAGAAATATTATAAATGTATAAAGCAAATAAAAAGTTTCAATCTTTGATTCGAAAAATCAACTATTCAGTTTTATCTCGACAAAAGGAAATAAGTTTTTAACAGATTTTGTTTTTATTTATATTTATTCGTCTTATGAGAGATACACACATCAATATATGTGTACAGAAATACTATATGGGGCATATGAATTTTTAAATGCACATGAAGCATAAAATAATATGTTTTACAGTTAGGTCGATTGGAACTATTATTATCCAGATGTAAATACATTCTTCAGACACTCTTGAAATAATAAGACAATTCGCGTTAAAATGTAGGCTAAAAATAATAACAGAAATAAAATTAAATATCAGGACAAAGTATTTGATATTTTCAAAAAGCAATATTTTTCATTCTAATCCAGTTCAGATGATTTTAATAGAAAATCATTTTCATCATTTAAAATAAATCTGAATGATATATTTGGTTTCAAATTACGATTATCAAGTCAGATATTCAACATTCAAAATGTCGGATCAAATGTGGCGGATTTAATATTCAATGGCTCCGAATACCCCTTAATAACAAAAATCATGATAATCAGAAAGTTTTTCGAAAATTTTGACCACTTAAAATTTTTGTATTTCAAAATTGTAATATACGAGTATCAAAAATATTTTCATATTCAGAAGATTTTTCAATATGCAGAATCTAAACAATGCAATCAACCTTTTTTAACATAATTGTTGACTCAATTTTCAAAATATGTATTTTTTTCAAAATTTTATTTTTATTAAATCGGTTTCATAAAAATAAATTTATAGATCTTCCATATCTTTCTACAATTTTTTGAAAATTGTACATCAAATTTATTTTATTCTTTTCAATTAAAAAAATGTGTGACCATTTTTTCTTTAAAATAAGTCAAGTTGATAACATTTTTAAATTAATTTAATGTTTTCACAAACGAGATTTGTATTTAATAACAAAATATGACAAAATCAAGATTTCGAATAACTTTCTTTAAACGAGACAACCCAAGCGATAAAGGAATAATTTCCGGTCAAGCTGCTCTGTCCGTAGGGTAGAGGATTCTTATTTCCGGAGTAAAATTATTCCGTAGAGGATACTGGTTATGTAAAATTGACTTATCCACAAAATGAAGTTTAATTTCTCGTCTACTCTTCTTTTCATAGTTCGAGAAATATTAATGTTTATTTTATTTCACATTTGTTTTATTTGATATTTATTTTATTTCACGTTTATTTTATTTCACATTTATTTAAATATTCATTTTTCAAAATCACAAACAAGATTACACAATTAATATCCACAATTTTTAATTAAAGAATCTCATCGGATTATAGAAATATTTGCAAGGATATTCTACAAGACAATTCGACAATTAAATTCCAAATATCATTCCTGTTCCTACGTTCTGTTAATCAATTCCAGAAACAAGAGAGGGAATTTGTAATTAATTGTTCAGTCTCACACGAATTGCTGAAATATTGTTTTATTTTAATGTTTCTTAATTTTTGATAAGAGAAAATGTTTCGAGAATCTATCTTTTTCTTGAAATTTACAATTAAAAAAATATATGAGATATTTTTCCTTCTTCTTTTTTTTCTTTCTCTGTCTTACTTTTTCATGAATCCTTTCACAGGGGTAATATAAAAGAAATTACTAAAATTTTACTCAACAATGACTATCCATTGGATTTTATATATAAACATTTTAAAATTCGCTTTAATATTTTGAATCAACAAAATTTGCAAAATAAAAAATTTATTAATAGGTCTTCGGTTTATGGCTGTCTTCCCAAAGTGTGTATTCCGTTTAATAATAGTTATTTTCAGTTGTCTAATATTTTAAGAGAGTTTAATTTGTGGTCAATTCCTGTTGTTAAAAAATCTTTAAGATCAGTTATTAAACTTGGAAAGGATTCAACAAAAAAGTGGGATATGAATGGTATTGTTTACAAATTTAATTGCAGAGATTGTTCTGCTACGTACATTGGTGAATCGAAGCGTACTTTGAGAAAAAGAATTAATGAACACAAAAACAAAAATACCGAAACTGTTGTTAACAAGCATCAGTCTGAAAATGGTCATTCCTTTAATTTTGAAGATGCAATTGTCATAGATCATCTTATAAAAAGAATTCTGAAATGATACATATAAAGTGTAATGATTTTACAATTAACAAAAAAGAAGATGTTCAATTTCTTATTAACACTTATTTTCCTTTATTGAGTAAGTTGTAGGAATGATTGCTTTTCACTGTGTTGATCTGAGTTCATTGACCCTGTATTTTGTATATAAATAATTATAAAATTGGCATCGTCGCTTTTAGTTTGACTAATCACCTCAAACAAGCATGTTGGTGATTTTATTTCCGTAAGCGGAAAAAAAAGATCGTACCTCTGTGGCTTTATTTTATAATTCATATTAATTGACGAAACACTTATGTAATAGTTTTCAACTAGGTAAATTTATATTTTTTGTTTTTTTTTTGTGTGATTTATAAATAATTTTTGGGAATCTTTTTTTGTATTTATGTGCATTATTTTATTTTGTTAAAGTGACCTGATGATGGTAGCAAACCAAGCTATCGAAACGTCGTCTTTTTAAGTAAAAAACTGTGGTTTTTTTTTACTGTTATACCTGTCTTCCAAAAATCGAAAAATATTTTACTAATTCAAAGTAATGCATTTTATACGAAAACAAAATTCAAAATGACGCATTTATTACGAAAATAGCATTTGTATTTTAAAACCCAGAAGATGATTTAATTTTTTTTTGTTATAAATATAAAAGAGCGAACTTCAGAAAAAGGTCTGTGAAATATACCGTGGAGCTTTTGTTACAAAAGCTTCAATCTAGTAATTGCAGTACGATTTGACAGTGAACAAGGTGGTCATTCCTCTCCTTTCTCCTAAACTCTTTCATTCTTTTTCATCGGGACAGTTTTTCATTCTAAAAGCTTTCAGAGCTCCAATTGGAAAATATTCCAAAATGCATTATAATTGTACACTATCAAAGTTCGAGGCTTTAATTTCGTAAATTAGTCTTCAACATTTTTTTGTCATTTTTTTGTCAAATTCCTTTCTGTAGTTGACGCACCTTGAAATGCAATGACAATACAAAATTATTCATTTTTTGTTTACCTTTGATCTTTCTATTTTTATCTTTTTATTTTTGTTTATCTTTTTATCTTTTTTTTATCTTTTTATTTAAAATGAAGGAGATGTTTTTTATCTAAACTACTGTGGAAGAAACATTTTTTATTTAAAATTACATGCAGAAAATCTAAATACGATATTTCAATGATGAAAATTGAATTTCGATTAATTTAGAAAAAAGTGTGCTTTACTTTTTTTGGCAGTAAAACGAAAAAATGCTCTACAGACAAATTTTATTTTTAGCAATTCTTTTTTAAATAAAAGTAGTGTGAAGTTAAGGTTGAAGCGAAACTCGACCAGCCGGGGATTCCCATGTGGGGAAAGATAAGTGGAAGAAGTAATAGTTTAGTCAGACATGGCGAGCACGTTTAGTGAAAGACCAAATTTTAACCAAGTAGATTCAATTTCGCTTTAATGAAGTTTATTATTTCTCGAGAGTAATTTCATTTGTTTTTCTGCAAAAATAGAAAATGTACTCTAAAAACAATGTGTGGTACAATAAACCACGTGTGACGGAAAAACGAATAAATATTCATAACTTAGTCACAGATTTATCATGCAATATAGATAGTTAAATACGATTAATATTAAACAAATTACATTTTTAAATTTGAATACCATTTTAAGCATTTTGAAGTGTTTCTAAATATTCTGAAGTAGGTATTTTTAAATATTTTAAAGCACTTTTAAATATTCTGAAGCATTCTTAGATATTCTTAAATATTTTGAAGTATTTGTAAATTTTGAAGCATTTTTAAATATTTTTAAATATTGGCACGCATCAGAAAATATGTTAAAGAAATTTTAAAGTAATTCCAAATATTTTCAAGTATTCGAAAATATTTTGTAGTATTTTCAAGTATTAGAAAATATTTTGTAATATTATGTAGTATTTAGAAGTATTTTGAAGTATTTTCAAATATTTTGAATTAATCTAAAGTATTTTAAAGTAGTTTTAAGCATTTTAAAATACTTTACAAAAATTTTAAATATTCTAAAGCATTTTTAGTGTATGCTCAAGTATTTTCAAGTATATTTAAGTATTTTCAAGTATCTTCAAATATTATAAAGTATTTTCAAGTATTTCTAAGTATTTTCAGGTAATATAAAATATTTTGAAGTATTCGGAAATAATTTGTAATATTATGTAATATTTTGAAGTATTTTGAAGTATTTGGAAGTATATTAAAATATTTTGAAGCAATTTGAAATATTTTAAAGTATTTTTAAGTAGTTTAAACTATTTTAAAATAATTTTATAGTACTTTGAAGTATTGTGAAATATTTGAAAATATTTTGAAGTAATCTATAGTATTTTAAGTTTTTAGTGCATTTTCAAGTATTTTTAAGCTCTTTTGAAAAATTTTCAAGTATTTCCAAGTATTTTCAAGTATTATACAATATTTTAAAGTATTCGGAAATATTGTGTAATAATCTGTAGCATTTTGAGGTATTTTGAAGTATATTAAAATATTTTGAAGCAATTTGAAGTATTTGAAAATGGTTTAAAGTATTTTAAAATAATTTAAAGACATTTTAAGTAACTTTAAATATTTTATAGTATTTTGAAGAAGAAGAAGTCTGAAGAATTTTAAGGAATAGTTTTAAATATTTGGAATATTTTCAATACATTTTATGTATTTTTAAATATTTTTAAGTTTACTTTTTTGTAATTTTAAGTCTCTTTAGGTGTTTCTAAATATTTTTAAGTATTTTCAAATATTTTGAATTTTTAGGAAGTATTTAAACACTAGAAAATACTACATAATATGACAAAGTATTTCCGAATACTTCAAAATAATATAAAATATTTTTGAATACTTCAGAATACTTTAAAATATTTAAAAACATTACAGAATACTACATAATATTACAAAATGTTTCCGAATACTTCAAACTATTTTAAAATTGTTCAAAATATTTCAAAATACTTAAAATTTCTTTAAAATATTTCAAAATACCTCAAAAAATATTATTAAGTAATTTGAAATATTTTTTAATATTCAGAAATATTTTAAATATTTCTGTATTTTTGAATCAATAAATCAATAAATAATATGAAATCATTTTATACTTTATTTAATACTTGAAATATTAATATTTTTAAATACACTTTGAACTATTTTGAAATATTTTGAAATATTTTTAAGTCTTATAAAATATTTTGTTGTATTGGGAAGTATTTGGAAATATTTAAAAGAAATTTTAAATATTTTTGAATATTTTCAAGTTTTTTTTTCTGTAAAGAAGAAAGTACAAAATTTTTAGTAAAACTTAATTAACATCATAAAATAATGAAGTTAAGTAAAAGAAAATAAATTTCCATGATGTAAATGAAAATTCCATGAGATTTTCATAATTCCATGAGGAATATTAAAATTCCATGAGTACTCCAGGTTTTCCATTTTTTCCAAAGTTGTAGAAACCCTGATAATTACTTACACGAACTTTAAATATTTATATACCAAAAAAAGTATAATTGATACTTTAAATATTTAACATAATTAAATGCTTAACTTCATTAAATGCTTAATTTACTCTCTAAATCTGAAAGAGTGCGGATTCGTTTACCCTTTGAAATAGTAAGAAATTTGACTATTAATTAGTAGAAAACTAGTAATTGATAGTAGAAAAGTACTAATTTGAAATAGTAAATTATTTTACTTAGAAAAGATTCGTTTACCCTTTGAAATAGTATAAGAAATTTGACTATTAATTAGTATAGAAAACTACTAACTTGTAGTAGAAAATTACTAATTTGAAATAGTAAGTAAAATAATTTACTATTTCAAATTAGTAATTTTCTACTACCAATTAGTAGTTTTCTACTAATTAATAGTCAAATTTCTTACTATTTCAAATTAAATGCTTATCTTCATTAAATTCTTTACGTCCTTAAATGTTTAAATTCTTTGAATGTTTAAATTCATTAAATGTTTAAATTCTTTGAATGTTTAAATTCATTAAATGTTTATCATCACACTGAATGTTTAAATTCATTAAACGTTTAAAATGCTCCTTGAGACAAATTATACATTGAAGATAATTAAATACTCAATGTCTTTATTTATTCATTATTATTCTACCCTCACAAAATGTTTAATGTTACTTCATTGTTACTATAGTAACATTATGTTTAATTATTCTTTATTATTATGCAGACATAATGTTTTCACTTACAAAAATGAATTCATGTAAATTAATTGGACTACAAAACTACTAAATTGAATCTTAGGATAACGACATTCAAGAATTGAAGAGTGTTCTCTCAAACATTGAGTAGGACTTTCAGAGAGGTTCGAGTAAAGTTGGAGGCTGTCGTTAATCGAAAGAATGAAATGTGCGTCTGGCTTTGTTTATAGAGCGCCATACCGAACTCTACCAATTTCCAACCACAAAGGGATTCCCTCGCCGAATTTGACTTTAGTATATCGAAAGTCGTCTCCGTTCGTAACTATTCTACGTTCTCTCATCTGCATTCCCGGGGTTATCTTGCAGCATGGAAGAGCCGATTGGTCTCCCCATTGAGCTACGTCAGGACCCGGACGCTTCTAGGCAACTATAAGCCACTTTCTTAACGTCCTCCCTAGATCCCAGGGTTCTCTTTGGGGTTCAGTAGATCCTACTCACCAGTCAAATGTCTCTCATTCAGAAGGTTTCCTGTACCCGACATGGCCAATTGATACCGACAGAAATGCTTTCCTCACTTTTCCCTTTTCTCTCTTTCCTCTTCATTTTTATTAATACCTTTCTGTCAAATTTAATGGGATCAAAGGTCGCGAAAAACACTTGCTTCTTATCATTTTTGGTTTCTCGTATAGAGCAAGCTTTATTGACGTTTTTTCAGCTTCTTCTTCATCATCTTCTTTTTCTTCTTCTTCATCTTCTTCGTTTTCTTCTTCATCTTCTTTTTCTTCTTCTTCTTCTTCTTCTTTTTCATCTACTAAATTTTAAATCATTTGTTGCATTTTCTTGGTAAATCTTATTTCACATACTCGGTTATAATAGTTCATTTGCGTGCACAATAACTGTGATTGTTTTATTTATTAAAAACCCGACTAAGTTTTAGTGCTCCGCAGGTGGGTTATTTTACAAAAATTTAACGTTATTTAATTTTCAAATAATGCGAAACAAATGAAAAGCTCGAAAAATTAGAGGAAAAATCAATATATAGGCAATATATTGAAACGATTTTAATTCTTAAAAGTTGAGTTTTACACGAATTGTCTGCGGGTCATTGATTGTGCGGGGAACGTTTCGGTGATTTCCGAAAATGCTCGA